>JAQIVZ010003765.1:0-12513 GCA_034700945.1 Arrhopalites spinosus
TCTTTAATTCTAAGACCAGAAAAGATTAAGTCTACAAAAAATAATTTCTGAGGCTAAGAATTCTAATTCTGAGACCAGAATAAATTAAGACCAGAATAAATTAAGACCAGAAAAAATAAAAACTGAGACCAAAAATCATAATTCTAAGGGTGGTCAAAATTAACACCCCATTAAAATGTGTGATTTTTTTACCGGCAGCTTTTCTTGAAACATTAAATTAAATATTTCCTGCGGACAATTCCAGAAGATTCGGATCAACCGTTTGTAGTTAATGTTGAATGGGTCTTCGAAATTGACCAAAACAAGCAAGATTTCAAAATATTTTTGAGCACAAAGAGATTACTAACAAATTGTTTGAAACCCGAATTGTTACAATGTGATGCCACATATAAATTGAATTGACAAATGTACCCGGTCCTGACTGTAGGGTAGTAGGGTCATTTGAGAATATTCAGTGCTACAACAATATTTTTAGTACCACTATTGTGGTGTACATACTAAAGCATGTACTACATGAATAGTGCACCATTCATTACTATTCATATACATGTGGTCGTACATAGTAGTGCACTACTATTAATTTACGTAAATATTTTTAAGTTAATTTTATTAATGTAAGTACTTACTAATGAAGATACTGGTGCTTTTAATAAAAATAGTGCCACTAAAAATACCACCCATATTAATTGTGCTGAAAAATTAATTTGGTGCTGCAAAAATTAATTTAGTGCTTAACAAATTATTTTAGTGCTGGACCAATTAATTCAGTGCTAGACAAATTATTTTAGTGCTCGACAAATTAATTTAGTGCTAGGCAAATTATTTTAGTGCTGAAAAAATTTTTTAGTGGCTGAGTAATATTTTTAGTACAACCGGTAATGGAAATAGTGCTGTTTCCAATTAAAATAGTGCTGCTAAAAATTCCACCCAAACTTATTTACTTTAAAGTTTAAACTATCTAATTAATCTGCAAGAAATCGCACTGCGGAAATATTGGGTGGTTACAGTGAGAGTAATCATGAACGGCGTTCAAGTACTGCAACAAAAAAGAGATGTGGTTATTTAGTATTTAGGAACCCTTTTATAGTGGAACCTTTGAGATGAGACTGGGGCCAAGATCAAAATTTATTTTAATTTATTTTCCATTAATCGTCATCAACTTAATTTCTTAGTGCACCATCTACAACAGACAATATTTATATTGTGACCATTTTAAGTATTTTAACAACACCAACAAATGCCAACAATTAATTATTTGTTTATGACACATTAATTTACATGATTTAACCATGGGCGATGACTCATCGCCGATGAGGAGAGTGCCAATGTGGGTTAGACAAAAATGGAGAAAATTGACGGTGGACATCCGCTCCAAAGTGTGAAACCCTCCAACTTCGACCCCCACATTCGGAATCGACCTCACCGTCCTTTCGACCACCTCCCGCTCTTTCTTATCAAACGCATACTCCATCATCATGACCTTGACCTGCGTCGTTATTAGCTCAATATTTTGAGGAATTTGAAAAGCCTTTTCATAAATTATAGTAAAGAGAATGGCGCCATTAGTGGCCACAATGGCGTTGGTGATGACGACCAAGGGGTCACTGAAAAAGTTTTCGAGAATGGCAGAGGTCGTGCAGAAAACGCAGACAGCGATACATAAAATTTTGACAAAAAAGATGATGGGGGCGTGGAGATGATTGAACATTTTAATTTCCAGCCACAAACTTTGAAGATCCATCAGAATGAGAATTACGAAGTTTTTTGGAATTATTTTTCCCGCTATCCTTCAATGAAAATATAATTGTTTACTTACATTTTTTTTTAATTTGTAAGACTTACTTGAGACGTAATTTGATCTCGAGATGGGTCTCTTCTAATTTTTCAAAACACAAAAGTTGGACAATAAAAAAAAGCAGCCCGTTGTTGCAAAATAAACGACATAGTAGACATCAATCAGCAAGAGCGGGTAGAACGTCCACGACGATTGAAATGATGGGGGCAGAGACGAGAATAGGAGCAACTTTCGGTCTTTGTCCAAACTAAACAGGACAGCAACCCCCAAAAAGGTAACCACGGCCATAAAAGGCAGGGAAATGGCCAGAAGTTCATGTCTCGAATATTTGAACAAGCCGCCCTTACGAACTGCATAAAAAATTGAAGGGTTGACTTCGAAAAGTACCGCGTGTCATCAGCGTTGCCTTGGAATTTAATTGACGCGCGGTACTTTTCGAAGTCAACCCTTCAATTTAATTAATTCCCCATTAAATTTTGTGTGGAATGGCATTACCTTTGACGAGATAGGAATTTCGGAAAAGTAAATTAAAAATGGTGACATTCAAGGCTCGTCCGTGAATGAACAAAATGAAGATTGAGATTAATACGAGGGGAAAGATAATGGCTAGGCTCATGTGAATTGAGAAATGTGGTCTGATTAATAATTCCGGATGGAGGAGAGATTGAATGAATCGAACAGAAATGTAAAGCGAATCAAAAATGGCCAGTAAAAAATTCAATTTCCATAAAAAATGCCGCCATTTACCCTTCTCTCTTTCAATTGTACCGGTGTGAAGATTGACCTTCATAGGAAGAAAGTTTATACGGGCTGCCCAGTGAAGGCCCAAAAAATTGAATTGATTTTCTTCCCGCGTCAACATTTCGAGTCAGGTGAACAATGGACGGTGGTGGTGATTCTCCAAATGTCGAAAAATGTTCGGAATCTCTTTTATATGAAGGGCTGCATCATTGATGACGATAGCGGAAATGGAGTTAAATAATTCGGTAATTATGCTTTTGAGATTAAAACGGAAAACAATAAACTTGTGAACATGTTGAAATGGGAACAATCAAACCATTTTGTTTGTGACATTATTTTTAGAAATTGTAAGAGCTCACTGTTTGGCAATAATAATTGACTGAATAATTTTGATTTAATTGAATCAAATGGTGATCCATTTTATTTTATGTGATTCCCTTTAATTCACTTGTAAAATAGTCATAGAGATTTAAATGCTTTTGTCAATTTAATTTTCCAAGTTCACCATGCAAACTAGTTAGCTGACCCTCAAATTAAAATTTACATTTTGTGTTGTTGAGGAAAGAAAATGAGTAAATGATCTTAAATTTTGCTCCATCATCTCCATTTTTGGATTCTCTCTCACTTCCTCAAAAGTTTTGCCCTTGAGCCTCAAGGTTGGATGTTTAACCAAAAACAAGGAAACCGTGGTCAGGTTTTAATTGTTGTTTGTAAAATAATTTGTGAGATTAGGAAATGGCTCACTCTTTGATGTTTTTGTTGTAAATTAAGTCAAATAGAGGATCAATTCTTTTATTAATTACCACAAATTAACTGGAATGGTAATTACTATTCCAGTAATTATACCACCCTCTCTTAAGAGAGGTTTAATTGCAGGGTTGTGGGTCAAAATCCCTACAGACACAATCCCTAAACCCATAATACCTAAAGACATAATCCCTAATGCCAAAAGCCCTGATGGACAAAATCACTAATGGAAAAAATCCCGAAACCTTTATAGAGTGGTCCTTCAGGATTTCTTCATTTCTCGTCGGTGTTACCCCCATAAAGTAATACATTTTTTTATGCTTTTCGAGGGCTCCAAGTAGATTCTCCCAATTCCCCTGGTCATGAAGGTTGAGGTCCAACTTGATGACCTACATGACCTTCTTCAATGAATTGGCCCAAAAGCCATTTTTCTTGTTTTTTTATCTCATGAAAAATGTTGAACATTTTTTTAAGTCAAATCCCATCCATGGCGTCATCATTTATTTGTTCATGTAATTTTAATTGGACAAGTCATGAGTTAATTTGGGGTTATTGCTACAATGGCAATGTAAATTGAATTTTAATTATTTTTAAAAAAGTGGATATTTTTGTTTTTATGTGATGACAGCTAAAAAGCCAGACATTTTTTATGTTCAAAAATGTTTAATTTAAATGTTCACATTTCCCCTAGAATAAAAACCACTCAGTCCTTCTGCTGTCTCCTTTTCATATTTAATTAAATTACCTACATTTAAAATTAATTTTCATTTAATTTTTTTTGTACAATGATGGAGACAACTCAAAGTAAAATAATTTTGTTGTTTTTCTTAGTGAAACTCTTGTCAAAATTATTGAACAAAGTGAAATACTTGTCTGAATGGAAATAAATGTTGGATGTTGGGCACCGTATATTTTGTCACCCAGTAACTCGTCACCCCAACATTTGGTCACCAAATAAATTGGTGACCTCAAAAACCCGTCACCCAATAAGTTTGTGACCTTATATTTGGTCACAACAACATTTTGGGACCATTGCAGTTAATGATGATTATGACAAACTAAGCATCATTTCATTTTGTGTTTGCTTTCTCTCTGTAGATTCTTACAAATAATTCGTTCTAAAGTCGAACAGAGGACAAATATAAGGTCACAAATGTTGGGGTGACAAAATGTACAGTGCCCAATTGATGAGTGACCGCATGCTACACAAGTTGTGTAACACAACCATAAATGTTAAATAAAATCCGACTATAAATTAATGTAGAGTTAACAAGAATTTTCATAATATGCATCTTCTAGTGTGTAGCCACTTTAATCTTTGGTTGTAATTAAAAATTGGCAGAAACATCGATGTGGAACAAGACCGAAGGAGAAATTAAATTAGGATGGGGGTGAAACCTACGGAGAATGAAGGAATTCTGAAAGACCACTCTAAAGAGATTTCGGGATTGTGTCCATTAGGGCTTATGGCATTATGGATTTTGTCTCTTAGGTGTTTTGGTTCTTAGGAATTTTGGCATTAGGGATTATGTCTTTAGGTATTATGGGTTTAGGGATTGTGTCTTTAGGGATTTTGTCTTTAGGGATTTTGACCCATCACGAATTCCAGAATGTAAATGTTTTGTTAAATTTATTTTGAAAGTTTACCAACTTCTGGACATTTTGTTCACTGGGTCTCACCGAGAAGAAAATTAAATTGGACTTCAATTGTTTTGAGTTTTCCATCATTTCCTCAAAAATTATTTTTCTGTTTGAAACAATTAAATTATGGTTTGGTGTAGTGTAGGTGTAATTATGCATCTAAATAAAAAAAATTCAACATTTCATTGAATTTTTGGCTTTAATTTTTTTAAACATATGATTCTCTAATGTTTTCAACAACACTTAACATCTGTTACATGTCAAAGTAAATCATGAGCGGCGTTCAAGTAAATGAATTTGGTTGTACATTTTTCTATAAAATTCGGACTCTCCTTATCTAATATTAAAACATAATGATTCATGATGTAAAGCTGCAGCTTTACATAATAATTGACATGTTATTCAATATAGGTTACATCAAAACAAGGTTAAAATTAAAGTCCTCACAAAATTATGCTAAATGATTCAAACTGTATAAATTCAGTCATTTCAATACTTGTGTAAAAATAAAGGTAGGGACAGTAAATTTATTTCAATCATTTTCTCTACTAAAACGAATAAAAGCCAATATTAGAGTTCACGTGAATTATTTTTCAAATTATTTTTAAATTGATTTAACTTTAACCATTTGACTTTTCAGAAATGACGATTCAAAATTTTGGCTAAAATTATGGTTCAAAGGCCAGCCATCAAAACAGAAGCAGCCAAAAATTGTAAAACTTCCTCCAACTTAAATTATACTTTTTTTTGCATAATTTTTCTCTATCATTTCTAATGTCATATAAATTAAATTGGGGTATGAGAAAAATCATGCAAAATGCTTGCAATTTTACATAGTACGTCCTGTAAAAAATTTATAGCGAAAGGTTAACAAAAAATTTATTCACCAAAATATTTTGACCTCGATCATTTCTTCATCCAAATCAATTTTTAATGTCCAACCTTTGCTCTTATTTTAGTGTCCATCTTTCCATTTGCGAAAATATTTTTTGCAACTCAACATCCTTCTGCAAATTTACTTTTAAAATCTTCACAATGGCAATCTCTCGTACTACCTTGATCTCATTTACTAAAATATTCAGTCCATTTAAATTATTATTTGCACCAATTTGGAACTGCACAGCAAATAATTGGAATCGTCTCACCATCAAAAGACAAAATAAAATCCAAGAAATAAACGAAGATCCTAGAAATTACGCAAATAAAATGGAGGATTATTTATCTCAATTAACTTTAAAACTTGCCCGCCAATTTTTGTTGAGAAGTTCCTTCCTAAAATGTATTCCTCTACAATTAACTAACACAAACTCCCTTATCTGTAATCCCTTCGAATTAACTTGGCAAAAAAGATTGTGTAGACTCGTCTCCTTGGCAATATTCTTAGAGGTCATTTTTCAATGGACGTCACTGACCCTGTACTTGACCCGGATTGGTCTAAATCCGAATAGCTGCATCCACATGATTTTCACTGCCATCTACACATTTGCCTTCCTAACCTCATTTAATTTTCTTTTAAACTCTGGAGAATTAATTACAGTTATTAATCAATCGTATTTACTGCAGCAACATTTTACCCGTAGATGGCACGCCCACTCGTTTAGTTTTTTCATGTTCACCTCGATGCAACTTTTCTTGTGGGCCATTCCAATTTTTTCTTTGTTTCTCTACCTCCAAAATCCCTACGGGTCAATGTATGTCTCCACCTACTTTTTTAGATGGCTCCGCCCTTATTCTTTGCCCATTAAAATTTTAATTGGGTTGGCTGAGAGCTGGATATTTTTTGTGATTAATGTTTGTCTCTCCACTGGAGGCGCCACTGGGACGATTGGACTCATGGGACAGAAGCTTTGGCCAAAGGATATTAATGATGTGTAATAAATTATTAATTTAATAATAAAATTTTTAATTAAATTTAATTTGTGGAATTATGATTTTGATGACAGGACGGAGGAGAATGTGAAGAGATTGAAATATTTAAATATTTTTAATATTCTTTGGAATGAATATTGGGCAACTATTTTTGTCCCGGGCTCCATTTTCATGTCAGTGGCTCTGTCAGTGGCTACAATTAATTGTACTTTAAATTTAACTAAAATTCTACCCTTGGCAATTTACACTTTCTTCCCAGCCCTCTCTTTGTTCATGTTGATTGGCATTATTTTTGGGGTTTTTGGACAATTGGCAAAAATTCACAAGTGTTCTGGGGACACCAAGAAATTTTTGGTGGTGAAGGAATTGCAAGTTTTTGGGAGATTGGGGCAGGATTATGGATTTCGATTGAGGGAATTGAGGGCCATGAGGAGGGTGGGGGTTCGGATGAGTTTTTTTGGGTTTGTTCAAGTCTCAACACAGAATCAAATGTTACATGAAATAATTAATTATTTACTTTTGTTATTAACCTATTAAATGAAATTGAATAAAATACATATTCATCTCAATAACTATTTGCGTTATCACGCAAAAATGGGTATTGTTGTTTGAACGGCGTCAAAGTTGCCAAGTTTTTAAATGATTATTACGAAAATTATAGTTAAATAAAATAATGAAAATGCTTAATCATTTTGTAGTTAAATCTACATCTTTAAAGTCTTTAAATTAATTTGATTATTACATGTATGTTTTGGTAAGAATGACCCTATTTATTATTATTCAACGACTATTTAATTGTAATTGAAAGTTGGCTTTTGTCTGAAATTAATTTCGAGCTTGTGCTTAATTGTACTCGTAAAACTCGTACAAGTAAAAAAAATTGAAAACAATTTAATTTAATAATAAAATGTATTTTATTCACTAAAAATTAAACATTTCTTTCGTGTCAGCAGTGGCAGTGCCCGTGCGCACTAGTGATTAAATTTAAATTCAATAGTTTAGTTTTATTTTCTACACTTTTAATGGCTTGACCCTTGACCTCCTGCATCCACTGACTTTTTTACCACAAACCCACAAAAATTCTAAAATAAACCCACCGCATGCCACCCCCAATACATTGACCGTCACAATAAAAACTAAAAAAATATCAGAATTATTTAAACTCAATGGTTTCCACTCATTTAGGTCTTCCCACCCTCCGCCATTTTCCTCCAGTTTTTTATCAATAAATTTTTTCACTTTAAATTTTAATTTCTTTTCTTCCCACCAATAAATCCCGGAACTCAATAAAATTTTCATTCGATTTGGAATTAAATTCCTCAATTTTTGTGTCATCCCGCCTGGAATTTTGAGTATGAATGACGTCGCAATTCTCAAAAATCCTTCAGTTTTTCCCCAATTATTAGCAAACTTGACCGTACTGTGATCCATGAAGGAGGTCACTTTTTGCCAAAATATTTTGAGGTCATCTTGTGTCGTCACTAAAATTGTTTTTGGTTTAGATAATTCTTTTAAAATTGGCGCGTCTCCTTCAAATTCTTCCATACAAGTTTGCCTCAGTTTACTCAATCCAGTTAAATATTTAAAGGCACTAAAGCATTCACTCAAATGGCGACATTTTGAATTTGCAAAGGGAACACTTAAAGTCAGATGGCCGTACAGCTGGCGACATTTCTTTGTGCAAAGTTCAACATAAAGTTCGGCATGAGATCGAATCAACTCTTGAAGGCGCCCTTCATTGGCTTCACTTCCAAAAAATGGGATAGTAAAATTAAAGATGGTTGGCAGTGACATGTAGACCCGTGAATTTGAACACGTGACTCCAACTTCGGCGAAATAAATTGAAAATTGGCCACCTCCCAAATTTAATTCCTGAAAACTGGACCAATTTGTAACGAATGGATAGGTGGCAGTAAAAGACGATTTCATGGACCCTTTGTAAGTATTAGACAGAATCAGGGTCATCATGAACCAAATTCCAAGGGTGACGTGCACCATTTTCTTTATTTTAGTGTCCAATTTTCTCCCTAGAGGGCCATCACCTTGTTCCACTAAAATTCTGTACACCCAAAAGAGACTCGGCACTACAACAAATTTTGATTGAAATTTCCAATAAACCAAAGAAATTGTCGCGCACGTAACCAAAATTGAAATGATTAAAGCTCCCCAAACTGGCAAGTCAAAGGGCGTAATGTAGGCCCCAGCCACCGACATTTTTTGACGCCTCACTCCATCCGACGTTATGAAATTGTAGGGCTTTGTAAAACCCGTGAGAAATATTAAATCATTTTTATTTGGGTATTGGTTAATCATGGTGGACGTGTGAAATTGTGCGGCGGATTTCCAGGCCGCATCTACTAAATTAGCAGTTTGATTGGTAAATAAAAATTTGGCGGCAAAATCAAATAATTCAGCTGATTGGTCAGTCTTAAAGACAATCGTCGAATTAGTTGAATTCGAAGTGGTTTGTTGAAATTCTCTGAACATTTTCCCCCAAGTAATTCTACCGCCATCTAACGTTTTTTCATAACACAAATTCATTTCTGAAGCACAAGAATTATTGGCAGGACAATTGAATTTGTAAGATATCAACATTTTATTTAGTAATTTCTGCTGGACACACCAATAACCCAAGAATGGCGACTGTATTATTTGAATTTAGTTTTTCTGTCTCTGTTTCTTGGTAAAAAATAACAAAAGTGGGTTCCATATCATGGTCACCAGACAGTAAAGAGAGTGAGGTCAACTTATTTATTGTTATTGTTGATTGACCTTGATCTTGTGGAATAAAATATAAAACTGAATTTGGCCTAGTTAAATGTTGGTGAGTTCTCAAAAAACAGCGCATGATATTGTCCAATTCTTTCGACAGTTTTGTTTTACGTGACAAGATGGTGGTATTACTCACAATAATGGCGGAAAAACAATTTGAATGTTTTCGTTTTAAAATTTGAAATTCTTGACGATTTTTTTTGAGAACAGATAAAGGTTTTGAACCTGAAGCTTCATTGAAAATGATGGGGATTATTTTTTGAGGGAAATTTAAATCGATTGTCAAGTCTTTTGTATGATCTTCCAAATAAATAAAACAATTTTTTGAATTGGATTCCAAAAACTGAGTCAAAGACAAAATTTTGTCACGTGACAAAACCAATTTTGTTTGTAAGCAGGAGATGGACTGAAATTGCCAAAAAAAGAGAAACGTCAATGAGGCAAAATTTGAGAGAAACATTTTAAATTTAAATGTCAATTTTATTTTTTAAATTTGTACAGGTCACAGGTCACAATAATATTCTAAATAAAATTTTGCAAAAATGTCACGGTCAAGTCTGACCACTCTGAGGGTAGAACAGCGCGAGTCATGAACGTCGTCAATTTATTTGCAAAAATTTAAATTTTCCATTTTCCTTTTGAATTCTCAATAGCCTTCAAATTTGAAAGCCATTTGCTTTTTACTGTAAAAAGACGAGGGGGGGGAGGGGGGTTGTTCATAGTAAAATTGTCAACAAAATTGACATTGAGTAAAATTGTCGTTGACATTTTAATGTCAATTGTCTTGTTTTGAAGATTTAAAAAGTGACATGAATTTATCTTTTGAATATTAAAAAGAAAGAGCCATTAATTTAAATGGAGGCTGACTCTTGAAAATAAATCATTTATTTTCAAGCGTAATCCTTATTACACTTGAACATTTTTCATTTTCACAATAATGATCATTAAAATTCTTTATAAATTTTTTTTAAAAAAAAACAACTTGAAAATGATTGAAAATAAAATGGGAATAGTAATTTAAAAAATAAAGTAAAAAAAATGAAATAAATAAAGTTAAATTAAAAATTAATTTTTTTTGTAAAATGGTAAAGTCTCATGAATACCACAAGACTCAAAGCTATGGGCAACCCATAATGGGCTCAAACCCTACCACTTGGCACAAAGAATTCTCTCTGCATGATTTCATAATAATTCTCAATTTTTACCTCTAATTTTTTTGTACATAAAAAACTGAACTATACGTGACGAAATTACGTGACGAAAATCATTTAATGATTGAAATTGTAATACTGGACTATACTTATGGTATGGTTCTATATAAGTAGTAAGTAGAAATTCTTGATATTTCATATTTTGTTTAACTTTATTTTTTACTGTCAAATAATGTCAACTACAATTTTTGAACATTTGAAATAAAAATATTAATTTTATATAAAAACAAAATGGTAGTCTAGTATATTGTAAGCATCCTCTAAAAATAAAGAAACATGTAAGTGGCTACACGTGTCCACTTACTAACCCAAATTACTAATTATTTGATGAATAAATTATAATAATTTTTCATGCCGGACACACGGATAAAAAATCTTTCGATTAAGATTAAGCTCCAATACAATCAAGGACAAACGAGTCAAAAGAAAAAATGAAAAAAATGTGGAAACTACAATAGAATTTCCTCCCCTCAAAATTATTATCTTGCCCAGTTACTCCTTATTAAATTACGATTTGCCCAATGACGAAATTTCTTGATGCATTTAAACCTGACTATTAATTGAATAGTCCTCACAAGAATGAATTGATTAGTATTTAAATAATTACCGAGTAACCAAATTAATGGTTTTAGTTAACCCCTGTAACTCCTTGAGATGAATATTTTTTAATGGACTTGAAAAAACTTGCACTTTACTCAATCAATTCAATAAAATTATTCGTAAATGCAAAAAATATTCCAATATTTCCTTGTCAAGAATAATAATTATTATTGAAATTGACCTACCTGGAGCAAAAAGTGGCTCTGAAATTATTTTGCTATGGTGATTTCAATTTTTTTCTAAATTAAATTTTGTCCAGGTCTACTTTTTGCTCCAGTCAAGGTTCTCCAGTTCAAGACTGGAGAGCCTTGGCTCCAAGTAGGTCAATTGTTAAATAATTGCGGGGTTCGGTAGATAAAGGGCATTTACAAATATTTTGTAATACTGACAGTATTATACTGTCTATCAACTACAGTGTGTGGCACTGTGTGATGTGTAGCATTAAAATTGCAATTAACTCAAGTTTGGGATCTCATTAAGAATGAACATGACCACAATGTCATTTTTGGGATGATTTAATTATAAATTACAATACATTTTTATTTTATCTGTAGTGCCAAAATTTTAGCCTTTTTTTGATTGGAGGTTGTCTCACCTGTTGTGATTTATGAATATCAATTTTTGTCATCACAATTCCACCCCATGCGTGTGGCCCACAATGAGCAAATTTGTGTGTTAAAATATTAAAAATGTTTTGTAAAAAAACAATACACACCAAATTTGGAGAACCAGTTTCCATTTTTTGATGAACATGTCCGTTCAATATTATAATTTTTAAACGTCCAATTAATGAGATGAATTTTTTTATGTATTTTTTTTCGCTCATTCTCTTTTAATCTTCATTCATTTTATGGCCCTGTCCTTCATCACAACTCTCTCTCTCTCTCTCTCTCTCTGTCTCTGTCTGTGTTAATTTAACTGGAGATTCTCCAGTGGAGATTAATTAATTCATAATTGAAAATAAATTAGTTAATTAATTGTAAAAATGGATCAAAATGTGAATACGTTTGGGGCTGGGGATTACGTAGTTTTTGTGGCAGTGCTCATAATTTCAGCTGGGATTGGAATTTTTTATGGATGTTTTGGTTCCAAACAAAAAACAGCCGAAGAATTTTTAATGGCTAATCGACAAATGTC
>JAQIVZ010003766.1:0-12504 GCA_034700945.1 Arrhopalites spinosus
GAAACGTGTACACCTAGAGTAACTCAACAGGAGCTAGCAATTTCAAGACAATCTAGCTGTGGAGAATCCTCTCTAGGTAACAAGGAAACGTGTACACCTAGAGTAACTCAACAGGAGCTAGCAATTTCAAGACAATCTAGCTGTGGAGAATCCTCTCTAGGTAACAAGGAAACGTGTACACCTAGAGTAACTCAACAGGAGCTAGCAATTTCAAGACAATCTAGCTGTGGAGAATCCTCTCTAGGCTTATAACAATCAAACACCTATCTTAAATCTAATTATATCACATTAATAAGATCATTTTATCTCCTCCTCCCCTTCTTTTTAAAAGTAATGTGCCTGATAATAAGCACTACTCTGATAAGGTAGAAAATACACCACTAATGTCTTTACTTTCTTATAATTAGATAAGCTAAATACTAAGCTCTTGGGCCCATAACTCAATAATGAAAATTCTCTTTTTGATATTCATAAATAATTTCTTTACATGCAATCTATTAGTATTCTTAATATCTTTAATCATAGTCCCTTCTTCTAGATCCTGATTAACTATCTGAATTTGCTTAGAAATCAACGTAATATTTTTGATTACTTTATTTTCCCAAAAAATTAATAACAAAACTCTTTCCTCTTCTGTAAATTTCTTCCTAATCCAAATCTTATCCTCCTTAATAATCCTTAGTTTCTATTTAACCCACCCTTACCTTATTAATCTAAGAAACAGATTTAAAGCCCTATTGATTTGTTCTTTATTACTAAAAGCTAGAATTGCCCCACTTCATTGATGAATCCTAATAATAATTAAAAACTCTCCTAATCTAATTAACTGAATTATTTTAACTATTCAAAAAATAATTTATTTGTTTATCCTTAGAATAATATTCAACTCAATCTGACTTAAATTCATTATTGTAGGCTCTCTAATGGGTGTGTTAGGTACCCTAAATTTAAATCTCTTCAACCTAATAATTCTATACTCCTCAATTAGTCACACAAGATGAATATTAATTTCAGCTATGTTCAGAGAAAAAATCTGACTTATATATTTTTTCATCTACTCCTTAATGGTTTCAGTAATATTTATCTATCTATCCACACTTAATGTCCTAACTATCACAAAATTTAACCTATCAAAAATAAGCCCACTTTTTAAAACTTCTATGCTATTAATAATACTATCTTTAGGGGGGTACCCCCATTGATTGGATTCTTTAGTAAAATTATCTCACTAAAACTAATAGTATTTAATTTTAAAATAAAGATAATCTCCTTAATTATAGTTTTATTAAGACTAGGGAGCTTAGTCTTCTATATAAACTTCACTTATAACATCATAACCATCTTAAGCTTAAAAAAAGAAAACTTTAATCAATGTAATAAATACCCCAATCTTACTATCCAATTAATTACATTAACTTTAGTAAGACCCTTTCTATTCACATTCATCTTATATCTTAAGTTAAAAAAACTAATTTCCTTCAAAGTTATTTATATAAAAATTTTAGATATAATATAATTATATTATAATCCAATAAAATGATTTTATTCGACAAACCATAAAGATATCGGTACTTTATATTTAATTTTTGGAGGATGAGCAGCCATAGTTGGAACATCCTTCAGTATGTTAATCCGCTTGGAATTAAGCCACCCTGGATCACTCTTAGGAAGAGACCAAATTTATAACGTTTTAGTAACAACACACGCCTTTATTATAATTTTTTTTGTAGTCATGCCATTAATAATTGGAGGTTTCGGAAACTGACTAGTTCCATTAATAATTAATGCACCAGATATGGCTTTCCCCCGTATAAACAATATAAGATTCTGATTATTACCTTTCTCTTTATACTTCCTTCTCTTAAGCTCATTAATGGAAAGAGGGACTGGCACTGGGTGAACAGTCTACCCCCCTCTATCAGACTCTATCTCCCATTCCGGAATGTCCGTAGACTTAAGAATCTTTAGCCTTCATTTGGCTGGAGTCTCTTCTATTCTAGGAGCTATTAATTTTATCACAACTATTATAAACATACGTCCTTTTCATATGAAATGGGACCAGACTCCTTTATTCGTTTGATCTATTTTTATTACTACAATCCTACTTCTCTTATCTCTCCCTGTATTAGCGGGGGCTATCACCATATTACTAACAGACCGTAATATTAATAGTTCTTTCTTTGAGCCCGTAGGAGGAGGAGACCCTATCCTCTACCAACACTTATTTTGATTTTTCGGACACCCTGAAGTCTATATTCTTATTCTACCTGGATTTGGAATTATCTCACATATCATCACTAATGAAAGATTAAAAAAACAAACCTTTGGCCAACTTGGTATAATTTATGCTATACTATCTATTGGCCTATTAGGGTTTATTGTATGGGCCCACCACATATTCACAGTTGATATAGATGTGGACACACGAGCTTACTTTACTTCAGCCACAATAATTATCGCTATTCCCACAGGAGTTAAGGTATTCAGCTGATTAGCCACTATTCAAGGAACTAATATAAGTTACTCCACCCCTCTCTTATGATCATTAGGCTTCATCTTTCTATTCACTATAGGAGGACTCACAGGAATTATCCTAGCTAACTCTTCAATTGACATTTCTTTTCATGATACTTATTATGTAGTAGCTCATTTTCACTATGTATTATCAATAGGTGCTATCTTTGCTATTATAGGAGGACTCATCTTCTGAGCTCCTTTATTCGTAGGAACAAAAATAAACCAATTTATAACAAAAATCCAATTTTTTATTATATTTATAGGTGTCAATCTAATCTTCTTCCCTCAACACTTCTTAGGTCTAAATGGAATACCCCGTCGATATTCAGATTACCCTGATGCTTTCATCTCATGAAATCTACTATCATCAATTGGTAGATACATGTCTATGTGAAGAATAGTATTTATTATTATTTTAATAACTTTATCCTTCTTTAAAAAGAACATACCTGTCTCTTCTAATAATGTATTTATTGAATGAACTCTAAATAACCCTCCAGCAGACCATCTCTTTAACGAAAACACTTATATAAGTATTAAATAATTAATATGGCAGAAAAATGCACTGAATTTAAAACTCTTTAATGAATTATTCTATTAATTATCCCACTTCTTAAAAAACTAACCCTTCAAGACAGAAGCTCCCCATCAATAGAACAATTGAATTACTTCTATGAATATATTATAACAATCACAAGAATAATCATATGCATAGTAGCTATCTACCTAATTTTTACCCTAATTAATAAAAAAATCAACACATTTGTATTAGAAAGTCACAGATTAGAATTAATTTGAACTATTTTCCCTACTTTAGTTATTGTACTAATAGGGGTCCCTTCCTTAAAAATCCTTTACATCACAGATGAAGAACATTTATCAAACCTAACTATCAAAACCCTAGGCCACCAATGATATTGATCCTATGAATTTAATAACGCCGCCCAAGAAGAAGTAGACTCTTTTATCAATAGTAATTCTACAGACAGATCTAAAATACGATTAATTGATACAGACAATCGCCTAATACTACCAGCCTTCACCCAAATTCGTAATTTAATTTCATCTTTTGACGTAATCCACTCTTGAACCATCCCAAGATTAGGAGTTAAGGTCGATGCTGTCCCAGGACGAATTAATCAAATTAACATATTTTTTAGTAAATACGGAATCTATTACGGCCAGTGTTCAGAAATTTGTGGAACAAATCATAGATTTATGCCTATTAGAATTGAAGCAACAAAAATAAAGACATTCATTAAATTATTTAATAAAACAGACTCTAAAAGTGGCTGAAGTTTAAGCTTTGATCTCTTAAATCAAATATGATTATATTTTCCTCTTAGATTAAAAATTAATTAATAAATAATATAAGAATGTCATTCTTAACTAACTTAAATAAGTATTTTTTGTGCCTCAAATAGGGCATTTCACTACTCGGAACGAACATTTACTTGATTTAAATGAAGTACATCGTATTTACTTTCTCATGTATCATGATAAAAGATTGTCAAAAATAATAGAACAATTTAAAGTTAATTTTTTTAAAATATAATGCCCTAATTAAAAATTTTCCCTTAAGTTGCTTTCATTTCACAGTGCTGTACCGTGAAAAAAATTGCCCTGAGATTTTTGTCGAAAATATTTGCCCCCTTCTAGTTTGTCAAAAATGTGCGATTCTTAAAAAAAACTCGCAAAAAAGATCATTTTTTAGAAAAATTTGCCCCCTGTGTAAATTTCCCCTGAGATTTTGTTTCACAAAATCTCGCCGTCGGTACGGGCCTGTCATTTCAAGATAATACATTTCATTTTAAATGAGTTTTAAAATATGAGAATTTTAATACCTAATTATTGAAAAATGGGTTCATTTTGAAACATAAAAACTTTGGGTATAGTTTGCATAAACTTAATCATGCCATAAAATTGGCCAAAAATTTAATGCCTGGCCGCAGGATCGAAGTCGTGTCTCTTAGCTATTGTCCTGGTACGGACACAGCAAGCTGGTTCTGACACAGAACCAATGCATTACGTTCCAGTCCAAAGAATGTTCGAGACTTTAACCTCTGACCCACAGACCCAGAAAGCACTTTAGATAGAAAAAAGCCTCATGTTTATCCTCCCCATCCCTTCAAGAGATTATTCTAATGAAAAAGAATGATGGTTGTTTTGTAATTGATTGATTCTCAATTTGACAATTTGAATACATACATGTATTATTTAAATATGAAAATTGACACGCTGGTCAATTAAATTACCATTTAGTTATTATTCTGAGAATGAACGTGCGAAGAATCACAATATTTGGTGTAAAAATTCATAAAATGTGAAGAAAAAATAGACTTTTTCGGAACTGCATGAATAACCTCCAAAGAGAAATCCTTGCTTTTGGGGTGGGGGGAATAGACGTAGACGTAACGTTTTCTTGGGACGAAAAAATTTGGAATGACGAATTTTTTAAACTTTTAATCGTCAATTTTGTGCCTATTTTGTTGATCTTCTTTCAAACTCACATATCTTTTTGACCGTCCACCTCCTGTCAAAGTCAACTCATTACAATTCTGGAGTTTAAATTGTCGTTTTCAGGTAAATTTCAGAATTCAAAATTCCATATTTTCTACTCTACTTTTTCCACTAAAATTTCCAAATCCCTGTCAATTTTTTGTTGCAGAATATTTCGTTAGAAATGGCAGAAAATATGAGTCATTCGAGATCTCAACCGACGTTTCCCTACGTAATGATAATAAACCATATTTATATTCCAGTACAAACTTTATTTTGTAATCTAGGTACATTATGATTTAAATCTTTATTATTTTATTCTGTATAATCATCTTTTTAGAAAAGTGACGATTAGAGCTCGTGTCACCATCAAAAGTGAGATTCATCATTACAAAAACAAAGATGACGATTCTGATGGTCAATTATTTACTGTGGATATGATTGATGAGACTGGAGAAATTAAATGGACTCTCTTCAATCAAGATGTGGATAAATTCTATGAATTTATCCAGGTAAGTCGTATTTTTTATTTAATTACCTACTTATATGTTCTTTCCATATCAATATGTAATTTATTTTTGTTCTGAAAATTATGAATTAATTCATGTATTAAATTGCAGGTCAATCAGGTTTATGATGTCAGCGATTTCTTTGTTTATAAACATAAAACTGCTACTTCTTCGTCGTACCCTTGTAAAATTGGGATTACAGAAAACACTCAAATTGTACCTTACTTTGGTGATGATATCCACATCCCTTATTTAACTTTTAATTTTATTTCCATTTCCCAAATTGAAGAAATGGAAGATGACAGTCTTGTTGATGTCATTGGAATGTGTACAAATGTTGAGGAATGCAAGTCTTTCATGCAACCAAAAAATGGCAAAAAATTGACGAGACGGCAACTCAGAATAAGGGACATGTCCAAAACGGAGGTAAACTATATTTACAACAACTACTAGTATTCATTAATATTTAAATGTGCATTTTAATTAATTAAACCATCATTTTTTTATTTAGGTCACAGTGACTATTTGGGGGTCAAATTCTGACAATTTCAAGGCTGATGAGACTGTTGTTGCATTTAAAAGAGCCAAAATTTCAAGTTTTGTGGGAAAATGCTTGAACTCATCCTCTCTCTCATCTTCCACATTCCAGGTAAGGGTTTTAAATATTTTTTAAATTAACAACGATCATTTTATGTCAAAATAATTTAAATGATGATTAAACTTTTTTTTTTGTTACAGATTGATCCTTCTATTCCGGAAGCGTCAAATATTCGTGAATGGTACGAAAATGAAAAGGAATGGCTGGACTTGAAGCATATCACTTGGTAGTGATAAACTTTAATATCATTTTTATAAAGAACAATTAATTAATTATCATTATTTAGGTCTGTCAGTTCATGGAAGTTATTGAGTGAGACAAAATATGGGAATAATGACAGGGTGACGCATTTTACAGCCAAAGTGACTTTGATGAGTACGGAAATTGACAATTTGTTCATGGCTTGTCCCAGGTGTTACAAAAAGGTTGTTTATTTTAATCAATTTATTTCAATACCTTCCACATATTTTCAATTAAGGTTTTTATACGTAATTTTAATTATTATAATTATATATTTTTTAATTTAGGTCATCCAACAAACTGAGGGAGATTACCTCTGTGTAAAATGTGAAGACAGGAAGCCTGAATTTGAGTTGAAACATGTGTTTGAGACAAAAGTAACATCATAAAATACGTATTTTCACAATAATTTCATTTTCTTGTGTAATTTGTATCATTTAATGTTTACAGGACCAATTTGCTGACTGTACGGATAATATTGAAGTCACAATTTTCTACAGTCAAGTAGAAAATTTATTGAAAGGTCAAAAATCCCAACCAGTGTGTCAGCTGGGTCAAACTGAGCAGGAACGATATGAAGCCATGTTGGGTCAACTCTTGTTTGAATCCTTCATTACCAAATTTCGGGTCAAGACGGTATGCATTCAATATTTAATAATTATATTGACTCATATTTTAACGTAAAAGTATAATATTTTTTAATATTATTTGATTTTCTGTATTCATTATTTTAATTTTTACAGCATCTAGGTTATAAAATGTACACAGTCGTGTCTTTGAAGAAAATCAAATTTGGAGACTTGGCCAAGAAACTTTTGATGGAAATGAAGGAGGACTGAGAGTAATGACGATGATCATTACTTTATTAACAACAAGATAGTTATTGTCTTAATGTTGATTAACTGTCCAATTTATTATTTTTATCAGTTGACATGATGCCTACAAATTTTAAATTTTGCTCCATTTAAATTATTTGATAACAAATCCAATGTATGGAAATTAACGTACCTTTTATTTTTAAATGAAGACGTGGTAAATTATGTTCAACCTAGCATATGAATTTTGTCTAGTAGAACAGTTTTTATTGTTTTTGAAATAATTATCCTTCTTTTTTAATTGTCGTTAACAAATTGGGTCTCGTTTTTGTCCAATTTGTAGTTAAAAAGTTAATAATCTTTTTTATTTTAATTATTAAAATTAAAAATGTTTACAAAACTCAAATTCACCCGTAATTTATTTATTCAGTCTCAAAATTAAATTAAGAATAATTATTTAACTATTAAATGTTAATAAATTATTAAGATTTAGAAACTGGGTGTCCCAACAAAACCACGGGGCGTATCATCAAACCGTTCAAAACTAATAGTGGTAGTCCCCTTCTTAATTGTAATTACTTGATTCTCATCAACATGAACTGAATCCGGACCTTTCATTAAGTTGTCCATTTCTCCCTCCAACAAATTTGATTTTCCATAAACCCCAATTCGCGTACTATAAACTCCATTCAAGGTTCGCCAACTTATCTCTCCCATTTCGACCCTACAACTAAATGTATTGACCACTTTCGCCACAACCACATACTGACTTGACCTTTGGTCACCTTGTGAACTGATTTTCATTGTGACATCATGCGGATTGAATCTCGCTTCATTTTGCATAATTGTTCCATTAATTTGCACTGAATTTGGCACAACTTTCCAAGCTCCTTCAATTCCTTCATATTTTTTCAAAACAGCCGCCCTCTGAACGGGAATTTGAACTTCCTTGCGAATAGACGCGACCCCTCGTCCACTGAAAGTAACAGCGGGGTAAAGGTCAGGTAAAATAGAGGCGGGAAGGTCAAAGGCTAGACCCAGAGGAGTTGAGTTATGATAAAAATAAAGTTGAAGGCGTCCCTCCGAAATTGACACCAAAATCCCGAGTGTGTCACCAGCGACAATGCCCGGACCGAAATTCTGAACTAGGGCGCCTCTCCCTGCCCATAAATTTCCATTGTAAAATAACCCCCTCATTTTGTACCCTTGACCAAATCGATTTCGGTTGGACAGACCAACTGAAGCGGAAATAGGCAGAGTGGGGAAATTAATGGTCCAGTAGTGTTGACCTGAGTTGACCCCATCTCCGTCTATCCACATGGCATTGTGAGGGACGACTGTTTTCTCATTGGCGTTGGAACGAACGAGGGGCCCTTCGTATTCGATGGCGGGTGAGTTGTCAGTAAACCATGTGCCATTCTGTGCAAAATAATTTAAATTAATATTTTTGCAATATTCTAAAAACTACAATAAATTTTGCAAATTCTTACTTGCGAATGAACACTTTGTGATAAAATTGCAATAAGAGCGATTGACCAAAATTGGCTTGCCATTTTAAAGTAAATCCTGCAAATAAAAACTTTAATTACTTTTATCTTTAAGAATTAGCACAATTCAATTAACGTGTTTATTTTTGCAAATTGTAATTTGTAATATATTTAACGTACAGCTAAAACGCTTGTGTCTCTTTATATAGCTTGCAAAATAATGTGATGGCTAATTGTGCAAACTTGACTCTTTATACAGTTTAAGAAAACATTTAATTCTCCGAATCAATTTTCTTGGAGACAAGACATTGCAAAAAAGTATGCAAAAAAAGTTGCTCATGAAGTCATGACGTAGCCAAAAGTTTAAAGTGCAATACATTCTATTACGTCATTAATAATTAACGTCAAATTACGTTCACCTGGACATGGAAAGGGTAGTCTAAACTTTAGACTCTAAAGAGTGCAAAAAATGGTGAAACTAGTTTTGCGAGAGTGGAGATTTGCAAAGATGAAACGTCATACATCATAAACGTCATGAGTTTTTGCACAAAGATTTATTTGATTGTTTATTATTTTAAAACTTGATTTATTGTCAAGTTTTATATAATTTATGTGGGTAAATTTACAACTCCCGAGTTCTCGGATTTTGTAACGAAATATTCCAGGAATTAAATTAATTTATTCTATTTAATAATATTAATATTTATTTCATGACGTGCAATATCAATGAACAATCAAATCACGTTTAAAATTTTGTTGACTGAATTTTAAATTTGCAATCTGGTAAAAAATTCCTTGTTGTAGACCACAGCCCATCTGTCTAAATAAAAGGATGAAAATTCAAAAAATAAAATGAATATTTTGGCAAATCACAACTTGTTCCTCCACAATTTAAATAAAATTACAGGAAAAATTATATTATAATTGATTGAATTTTTTATTTTCGTTTCCTGTACAGCCTGTACTCTTTTTCTTGCTTCAACATGGTCAAATAATTTTCAAAAACTAATATTGTCATTTTTGACAAAAGCTCCGGACATAATCAAATAAAAACACATTTCAATAATTGAACAATAATTATTGTCAACCATATTTTTTACAAAATGTTACATTTTGTAGTTTGTACATTTAACTTGTACAAACTACAAACTTGAAAAAAAGTAGAAGGAAAATGTGAATTCCTTCCTTGTGAAAAAGTCAAATTCCAAGAAAAAGTATTTTATATACATTTTGTATATACTATCTATAACAACAATTAAAATAACATTTTTAACTCACTATCACCAATTTAATTTGCATTTATCTTCTCTTTTTCTTTTTGCTTTGCCTGGTTCAATTTTTGAGTAATTTATTTCAAACCATTTTTGGTTACATAAATATTTTTAAAAAATGAATTTTGTGGTTTATTTTTTCTTTCTTGTGGCTACTGAGTTTGTGACCCAGGTACAAAATAATTTAATTTAATTAAAAATTATTTCATCGTTTAATTAAAAATATTTTACAAGGCCTCAGGTGACACGTCTTCCTCTTCAATTATAGTGACCCCTCAAGAAAATGTAATGTCAAGTTTGACCCCAGCAAACTCAGACACAATTAAAATATCAAGGTCAAAACAAAAGTACAAAAAAACCTTCCTTCCGTCCTTTCATGCTTTCAAGAAATTGTTGCCATTATGAAAAACAAAATAGCCGACTACGTCGTCAAATTTCAGGGATCTATTAAACTTTGCCAGTTCCCTTTCACCTTCTTTCAATGTGTCGAATTAAGTCTCTCGCTTATGACGAAGGGTCTACAAGACGAGTTAATGAAGGCAAAATTTAAATTTAATGATTGTGTCAGATTGGCTAATTTTCAAAATTGTCTGGACACAGGGACATTCTTGGTGATCTCATTTCTGTCCAAAGGAACCATCTTACTCTTAAACACTGTCACGTATGGTATAAATTCAGTGATTGGACAAATTCTGGTTGGTGGAATTGCTAAAGTGATTGGAGTGATATCAGAAAGTGCTTCAAATGGGTTAAATTTAGCATTGGGAACAATTAAATCTGAAACTCCAAAAGGGATCATAGAATTACTTAAATGCCTTGGCTATGGCTCCGGTTCATCCAATGGGATTGGATGGGACTCGTGCACGTGTCCAGTTTATAAAAATTAAATCAAATGAATGTTTATGAATAAAATTGCAACTATTTAATTAAAGGCGAGCTCTCTAGACGATAGTTAAATTAAATTGGCATAAAAATGCCTTATTCTTGACCACACAATAACTCCTAGGATTCTCAAACGATGACAAATATCCCGCCAAAAATACAAAAAATGATTAAACCATTTCCATAAAATAATTAAAAATATCATACCAAATAGTTCAAAACTCAAAGCCGATATTGAGAGTAAAATGAAAGTGATAAAAGTGTAGAAAACGAGATAAATATCCGAGTTATTTAGACCAAGAGATTTTACAATGTCACCAACATAGTTAACCTTTTTGTAACCTCTCGTTTTGTACAAAATGGTCAAGTCTTTATACCATTCGTGTAAAAATTGGTAGATTCCACTGGTAAGTAATATTTCTAGTCGGTTTGGAACAAGCCTTTCAAATTTTGGATTTAGCCCTCCAGACATGCGGAAGAGATAACCAATCAACGAACTCTTTGACTCCTCCATCTCTGTTAAGCGTGGCACGTCATCATCATCATTAATGAATGTCCAGTATCGTCCAATGGGGGCAACGTTCAATCGAGGATTTGTTGAACAAGCAATTTCGATTTCAGTCCAAAAATAGTCAAATTCTTCAGCTGGGATTATCAGGAGAGTGTTGTCAGCGATGAGCGCCCTTTGGACCGTATTTTGTATATTTTGAAAGGAGAAAGGTCTCAAGTTTTGTGAAATTTTTACATAATCCCCATAGTCCTCACATTCTGGAACATTGTTTATTGGACATTGTACAGTTTTGAGAGATTCACCAACATACATTTTTTCTAACAATGGTTTCTCGTCATCCTGTTCCGCATCGTCATCATTTTCGTCATAGAGGTCGTCGCGTTCCATATCATCATCGGCTTCTCCCTCTACATTACGGAGATCGAGGTCACAATAATGTTCACATAGGTCACAAAGTATAAACAAGGCTTCCAAGATATTGACCGAGAAGGTTCCATCGTCGCGAGTCTCAACCGATTCAATTTGTAGACCGATTTGAGTGACAAAAACTTTCCAGTTTTTTAATTGAAGCGTCGATTCGTTCAAATGTTCCAAATTTTCAACGTCAATTTGAGAAGGAGTACAAACTGCATAGTCTGATTTAATTATTCCCTTGTAACCATTAGTTAAAATTAAACCCATTGAAATTCAGGAGCCAAAAATAATAATAGAAATCCTTGTCATTTTTGACTTGATCAATTTGTCACCTATATCAGGCATAATTTCATCACATTGTTCAACGAAGATGCCCCCATTCCATAAAATTCCAGCCAGAAATTGCTCCGCCATTTTTAAACCACTGGGTGGTCTCAATGTCTTCATTTGTAAATAAACCACCAACATGACTAAAAATAAGGCTGAGGTGGTGGCTATAAGTGAAGCGAAAATAATCCAAACTGAAAATTGAAATGGTTGACCATAAATTTTCAATGGATTCTTGTTACGGCATAGTCCGTTAGATGTCATCAGTTTATAGAATTTGATCTTTGAATAACCTATCGTAGTGAATTGGGTTGGACTCCAGAGTTCATCTATTGGATTATTTTTGTCTACTTCTACATGAAAGAAAAGTTAGCGCCCGGCCCCCGGGGCGCTGAAATAGAAAAGTTAGCGCCCAAATTTTTTTTGCTGTGCCA
>JAQIVZ010003767.1:0-12492 GCA_034700945.1 Arrhopalites spinosus
ACTGGTCGATGTCCCTTAAAAGACATGCAAATTAATGATTGCCTAGTTTCTAAAGTAAGTTAAATTAAAAATCTAAAGAAGACTTGATTTTAAAAATCTGAAAAAAATCAGGGAAGACGAAAATTTTATCCTCACTTCATCCTGACCCTTGATTTTTTGATTTTGACCCCCCTTTGATCTTATTTTTGCCTCTAAAGTCGTTCTTTGTTAGTCAGAAATAGCGGATACTTTAGAGGCAAAAATAAGATCAAAGGGGGGTCAAAATCAAAAAATCAAGAGTCAGGTTGAATTGAGGATTAAATTCTCATCTTTTCTGATTTTGTTCAGATTTTTAAAATCAAGTCTCGTTTACATGTATTTTGACCTTTTTACCTAGAAAAAGGTCACCCCAAGGCTCCAGAGTCACTTGGGGGCGGCATTGGAACGAATGACCTACACCATCGAATTCGCCATATTTTTTTACCCCAAGTAGGGCGTAAATGGGGTCAAAAGCTTCTGACCACTTGTAACATTATCCTTGTTAGTCCTAAACTCCCGACTCTGTTGTTGTGTCATATTAGGCGATTAACCAGCCAACACAGAGCCTAGACTCCCGATAGGAAAAGACTCACTTTTATTTCGATCTTTTAGCATTTTGAATAATAAAGAAAACTTTGGAAAATTCTATCGAACAGTTTCCTTTTAAATTGATTTATCGTACAGTCCACCAAGGAAACTTATACTCATTATTTGTTGTTTTGACTAACCTAATCTTTTCAATTTTTTTTTTCCTTCATGTCTTTCATTCTTGGTCCAATCGAAGTCGACTCACGGCTCACCAATTGTGAATTGTCGTCAGTCATATTTCCACTCTCTTCCTAAAATTCTCCACTCCATGGTCAAGCTATAGTTTTTAACGTTTTGAAAAGTTAAAAAATGTTTTAAATGATGGGACATGCATTTGATTCGCCACTTTGCTCAAGCGTCTCTCTTCCTGTAGTCCGTGGGGCTGGTGGTAAAATATTTATTACATAATGAAGAATGTATACAGAAAGTTAGACAAATTATTTTATATTAAATTCTGCTTTTATGGTCTAGCTTAGAAGAATATTTTCCATTTTTCTAGCATTGATAAAATCGTGGTCCACTACACAGTACACTAGAGACTACAGGCAGCTGTACAATTCCTTCACTCAAAATTTGGCATCTGACGAAAGAAGAGCTGGACTTTTTTTAATTATCAAACAGTACTCATTATTTTTTATATGTACTCACAACTAAAATGGGCCAACACTCTCGTCAAAACGGGTACAAAATTTTTAATTGTTGAATTAGTTATAGAGTAAAAAGTTAAAGATTAAAGATGTTTTTCATTCCCATTACATTTTTCAATGAATGGCTTATAAAAAGTGCCTGGATTTTAATTTTTAGAGACCAAGAGGTACCAGAGTGGCCACAAATACCGGATGAACTCGGTGGTGAAACTTTTTACGACTCGGATTGAAAATAATTAGTGACAAATGTAATGCAATTTTCTATTAACTGATATTACAAGTTTATGTTGTGTGTGATTTGATTTTAACATCAAAATAGGATAAATTATCATTGATAATAGATTGTTTACATTATGAAAATCTTATAAAGTATTTAAGTGTCATTATTATAATTTATAAACAAAGTGTATTCATGATTTAGTATTTTAATAAAAACAACTTATTAATTTACAAGTTAAAGTGACTTAATCTGATTCTCTTGTCTCTCTCAATTTTTTATTTTATTTTGAATGGGCTTGGATGATAATAATTAGTAAATTGCATGAAACCCTTGATGTTTTAAATTGTATCACAAGTTATTTGTATTTATGGGTGATGATAGTTAAACTACTATAAATAATACACTTAAACTAGGTAATAAAATATGGTTATTGAGGCAGGCATGAGAGACTATGTCTGGATAACATAGAAAATGAACATGATATATTTCCTATTGCGGTTTACTGATTAGTCATATTAGTTATCTTTTTGTGGTATTATATTCTACAAGGGTCAATGGTACGATTTCAAAAAATATTTCATGGTAGTTGAGTGCACAAAATTGACCGATTGAAAAGTTGATTATGGAGACAAGTCTTTGGATATTTTATTGTCATTAAAAATTATAAGTATAAATAAATATTAATTATAAGTATAATTACGTGGAAAATATTTTACAGGTTCAAAATAAAGGCTGTATTATAACAGCCCAAAAAAAATTCATTTTTTCTTGGTCCTTGGGCATTGTCCACATTGTACAGAGGAGTCAAAGAGATGACAGAAGGTCCTGCAGAAAAAAATAGACAAGAGATTAATTGTAGTAGGTACATGACACAATTTCATGAATATGAGACAATTTTATACTAAATAAACTGACAGAGGATTGGCATAGTATAAATGAATTAGCAACACCATCAAAATATCAAACTAATGACCTTAAGGTCAAGCCTATCAAGTTTTCAGCATGATGGTGTATACTTTTACGTTGTAACATTGTATGGTTGTAATGAATAGTTCCATTAAAATATGTATTTTGGGTTTTATCTTTTATTTTTAAATTATTTTTATTCAACTTGACAGGGGCTTTGTAACATGCATAAATAATGCACAAACATAAAAAACTGATGAGATACCACACACAACGCCAGGTCAATCAAACTCCGACACCAACTCAATCAAAGTCTTCCTCATCTAATGAGTACAAAAAAAAGTAGTAGCTATGATGTCATGATGATGATGAGATGAGTCATGTTTTTTCCAGGTGTAAGTAGGAAAGATGAATACAGATTTTTTTAAAAATATTAATCTGCCAAAATTTGACACTCTAGTCAGTAAAGAAGTTACAACATAGTTCTAGCCTCAATTTCTACGATAAATAAAAACACTAGTTGTGGAACCATTTAAAAAAATTCATAATAGAAAATTCGGAAGTTGGATTTCATGTAAATTAATGGGATGATGAAGGAAGAATTGTTCTTTCACTCTCACGTTTACTGATTTTCTTTATAAAATAATTTTTGTGTGTATGACCTGGTCACAAGTTAAATTTATCAAAGCCCATTCACCTCCTCACTGGGAAGTACTGCACACACCTAAAGGTTAATTTTTGGTCTGAGGTCACAAAAGTGACCACACAAGACGATTCTTAGAAAATACCCAGAAATTTTGACAATGTTACAGAAAATGCCAAAAACTTTTCAATGGCACAAAAATGAATTTTAATCATGTTTAGAAAGATTAAAAGTAATTGTTGAGTAAGTTTGAGACATGTCACATGAGTACATTAAACGTTCAAGTTCAATGTGACAGAGACTCTGTCACAGAGGAGGACAAAATTTACCATGTTTTGATTTTGCCCAAAAACGCCACTGGAGAATTTTTCAGTTGATTTTTCACCGATTTCGTTCATATTGTACAGTGAGCTTGACTAGTTCAAGGTAAACAAATTATAGCAAAATTATGTTTAAATTTTACTTCAGTGGCCAAAATAACTAGAGTGGATTAAAAAATAGGCGTACTAACGAGCGTTTTGAGGTGGTGCTGTATTGAGGTCACCTATTGACAAGAGGTCTAATAAACTGGCGAAATGGAGTTACGATTTCGAAAAGCCCAGAAAACGGGCTTTTCGGAAATGTACCACTCATTAAATTCGAATGACCTGTCTCGTCTTACTATGCATTAGAACTTTGTCCGTTTTACGCTCTACCCGTTAGTAAAATTGAACTTGCGACCATGAAACTGGCTCTATCCAACCGTCTTTCTTGTTTCCGTATTATAATTTCCAGGAGTGCATACATGTCTCTATAAGTGTCAATTAAAGACGACTTTCCTCGCGTTTTAATTAATTACCCAATTAAATTCACGTGAAGAGTATACTGAACCAACACGAGTATCCAAGGAAGAAAAGGGAGATCCTTGGCACTGACACGAAAATTGGAAAAAAAATTCCAAAAACTTTTTTTGAAAAAATTATCAAAAATAAATTGTAGCGTCGTTAAGAATAGTGATTACAGTTAAAAAAAATTATAACCAATTTGCGTTGTGTTGTGTAATTGTACTGGTGTTGTGGAATTGTAGAATGAAGAGAGGAAACTAGAGCGTTTTCGCATTTTTTGTGAGTGAGATTTTCAAAAATATTGTTCATTTAATTGCAAATATTCCGCTATTTCTACGACAAAGGTTGGTATTATGAAAAGATTTAGCATAAGATTAATATTTACCATTTTATTTTCTACTTGTTCGATGTTTTGTATATAAGAAAATGATGATGATGCTTTTGCTAATAAACTCTACAATTATTTTCTATTTAGGTGATGACAAAATGTCAATGTAAATTTACACAGGCGAAAACTAGAAGGATCACATGGAATAAGGTAGTTATTCTCTTGCTGCTTTTTCAATTTATATGTGTAAAGTAGTAAAGTTTAATGAGATGATTATGATAAGAACATTATTTACTCGCATTGCAGGTTATGTAAGAAAATACAGGAAGTGGTGAAGATGGAGAATTCTATGAAAAAATCTGGATTTTGTGCCAACTGTAGACAACAGCTCATTCCCATCCATGACTTGTCAAATCCAGAGGAGGAGGAAAACAACGAGCCGAAGGGTGTTTATGAAATAAATTTGGATATTGAAGAAACTGTGGAGGAAATAAAAGATGTCCATTTAAATTTTCAGTCAAGACAAGGGTCAAGAAGTGTTAAAGTAAAAGAAGCTCTATCAGCAATTTACAAACTATGTGTCATTCAAGACAATTTTTTGGGGTCTGATGAGGATGTTGGAGTTTGTCAACGTTGTGCGAGTGTTCTAACTAAATTGTACAAATTTTATGAAGAATTTAATCAAATGCGTCAAATTGATACCTATTTGTCAAAGAATATAGAACAGTTAAATGAAATTATTGAAAGTCATGCTCAGATTTTTTCAACTCTGACTTCTAACATTGTCAAATGTGAAATCATGGAAATTAGGGAAGACGTATCTGTGGTTGAAAAAGAAGAGACTCATGACACACCTGTTACCTCACAGTTCATCCTAGGAAAACGAAGGTTGTCAAGTCAGTCAAGTCAAGACAATTCTAAAAATACAACACAAGATTCTCTTGGCCCTGGTCCATGGATAAGACTGTCTAGACTTCGACCGGAAGAAATTTCCGAACCTGGAATTGCCACAACTGAATTTGATTCTCGTAGTGAAGACTATGGTGGTGAGGAAGAAAATTTGAACGATGATGCCACTCATACTCGCAATGGTGAGGACTTTTATTAGGACTTTGTTCAGTGCTCAAAATAGTCAAATATAAAATGCATTAAAATATCTTTTATTTTATTTCATTTAGCTATTTACTCTAGAACAAAGAAGCGGAAAGTAAAGCATAGGAAAAAAGATTTGATCGATGATGACTTTCAAATTGGCGATGGTGAGGACTTTTATTAGGACTTTGGTCAATGCTCAGAACATTAAAATATAAAATATCTTTTATTTTATTTTTTTAGATATTTACTCTAGAACAAAGAAACGGAAAGTAGTAAAGGGTAGTAAAAAACTCCCCGAGAAATCGGTTACGGAGGATGAAGACGATGAGAAGCCAAATGCAGAAGGAAGGATAATCTGCCCATTTTGTCCCAAAACTTTTGCGAGAAAGTAAGCACAAAAAAATAAATACTCTAAAATCATAGAATCAAAATAGTCATAAATAAATGAAAATAATTGTAATTCTTATGATTATTTAATTTTAGGTACGAGAGGAACCGACATTTAGTAACACACAAGGGTGAGACAGATGAGGCCTATAAAAGTTGTCCTAAATGCCGACAAGTTTTCCTTAATCAAGTGCAGTTGAATAAGCATCTACGTCGTCATGAGCGGCGTAAGACATACTTACATACATACAAAGTATAGATATTCTATATAGAAGGATATTTTTAATTTAAAACAAATCTCATGTTTGTATTTTAGCTAACTATTGCTTTGGTAAAAGACTGCCCTCAAAGAAAGCTGAAGATGCAGAGAAAGATTTGGAAACTAAGACAAACGATACAAATAATGTGGAAGTTTCAACAATGTCTGATCCTGATTTTTTCAACGAATTAAGTTCTTCATTATCTAAATTCGATGACGACGATGATGATGACTTTTTTCTGGACAAACCACCGTCGTTAAAATCAAAATCCTCATCACAAGAGATGTCAGCATGTCGTATATGTAATGCTGCATTTAAACGAAAGAATGATCTCAAGAGGCATATGGAGAGACATGAAGGCGATAATCTTTTCAACTGTTCTGGTTCGTAATAAACAATTTTACTATAGATTTATTTATACAGTTGACTTTTTTTCTCATAACTTTTTTAAAACAGATTGTCCTAAAATCTTCATAACTAAAGAAGAATTAGACAAGCATTTCCTTCGGCACATGGGAGGAACGCCGTACAAATGTGAATTTCAATTTTGTGAGAAAGCATTTTCCAATTCATACAAGCTGAAAACTCACATGAAGGTACATAGTGTGTACATAAAAGTTTATTTCGATAATTGGAGATTTAATAGTTCAACTGACTTTTATTTCTTTCACGTTACAGCTTTCTCATCCGGATTCGTGTCCATTTCGTTGTGATACGTGTGGTCGTACCTTCGCCTTTGCTCCTAGATTAAAACGGCATCAGTTACTTCACACTGGTACATATTTAATGAATACTCTTTAAGTAATACCTACTTTAAAAACCCTTATAGTTGTACATAATATGTAATGCTGTATTATTTTAATCCTGTTTTTTTGATCTTTTAAGGGATAAAACCACATCTTTGTCAAGTAAGAAAATTTTTCTGCATTTATTAAAATTTTCAAAATGATTGTGAAATGTATAAGCACTGCGTAATTATTTTTGAATTTAAAAGATTTCTATATTTTATATTTCAGCATTGTGGTAAAACTTTTGCAGTTTACGGAGACATGATGCGACATTCTATGATTCATTCGGGTATGTTTTTTCATGTATTAGTAGGATATTATTTTTATAATTAGAATCAGTGAAGTCATGATATATTCATGGCGTGCAAATTCTTTATTCTTACACAATCATTATGACATTTTAAGGGTAAAAAAATTTGTGAAATTTTAGATGAAAAGCCTTTCTCATGTGATAAATGTCCACTGTCGTTTGGAAGGTACGAAACTATAAATAAGAAGTTTATTACCATCCAAAAAATTCTCTACGATATTAAAATAATTAAATTTTATTTTTTATAAATAGGTCATCTCACTTAAAGAGGCACCGTTTAATTCATACAAAAGAAAAACCTCACCTCTGTCCAACTTGTGGTTTTACATGCAGTTTGGCTTCCACTCTTAAGAGGTATGGCAAATTATAAAGTCCTTTGTGATTATAATTTATTATTGTCTTTATTTATTTTTTTATTTAATGTTCATAGACATATTCAGACTCATACTGGAGAAAAGCCTTACAAATGCGACGTGAGTATTATTTCCAATTAATAAATTGAATACATTCATTATTAATTTTTAAACTACAAAAGTTTATATGCAATATTTTTTATTTGAATTTAGAAATGTGACCAAAGTTTTCCCGATAAACGACCGTTAATTGTAAGGGATTAAGAATAATACTATGCCATACAAGCTATAATATTTAATATTGTAAAAGAGTTGACCATTTTATTTTAATAAATTGATTTTATGTTTATAGAGGCACATGACTACTCACGATCCTCCGAAAGGAGATTTGACAACGGAAGAGTTAATGGAAGGAACATCTTCAATATGGTCGTTACAGCAAACTGTAACCTTGTCCAAGAATGATGCCAATGATCTGCGACCACAATGGAGCCTACCTCAGTTGTCCTCTGAGTGAAGCACTTTTGAGTTCTTTGTTTACTCTAATCACTTTTACCAGTTTGTTGTAACTTAATATCAGTTATATCGTTGCTATTTTTGTAAGTACAAAATAAATATAATATTTAACTATATATATAAAAAATGCTTGTAGCGTTTTTAACAATTTCTTGGAGATGTAATTTACTCAAATTTTATACATGGGAAATCTTTGCATAGGGAAAATTTCTATTGTTGGACATATTGCTTCAATGGTTAAGTATCAATTTTACATATAAATTAATTAATTACATCATCTTGACTCATCTTTCTTGATGGATGATCTTTTAAAATTTAAAAAAATCCAAAATAATTAATTTTAGCATACAAATTTGCAAAAATCCTTTTTGCAATATTGACTCATCTTAAAAGCTGAAAACTCATAAATAAAAAAAACTTTTTTTTTGGTTTGACTCCACAACAGAAGATTCCGTGTCGAGTCACGATTTAGTCATTTTGGAACTTGTTTCGGATTTCGGTACCCCAATCATCTCTCCCTTAATAATTTAGAATTAAATTACAAATTATCGAGTAATTTCAACTCCTCAATAATAGCCAAAATGACCTTGAAGACTGCAGTGTATCGTGAGACAAAAAGTTTTGATGAATTATTTCCCCTTCCTCTCTCTCTGTACACTTGTATACTTGTTAGTATTCCACACACCACACTTAAATTTAATTACATTGTCCAGTGGTGTAATTTGTAATTTAATTATGAGTCTGAGTCCTCATATATAAAAGCTGGACCATTAGGAGGTCTCTCTCAAATCACCAAACTTTTCGTCACTCTACAGAGACGCTCTCAAAATTTATAAAAATTTCATCATGAAATTCATTCTCAGTCTTTTTTGCTTCAGTGCCTTCCTTTGGGGACAAAGTGTTGGACAAGAGGATTTGGTCAATGGACGTGCCTACAATTTTGTCTCTTCTACATGGACAGTAAGTCATAATTAGGTCACACAAAATATTTTTAATTGAGTACACAATTATTTTTACACCTCTAATTTTACCTTCAGCTCCTCACAGCCATTGAGACTGGAAATAGACTTGCCTTTGCTGGAAAGGTCACGACAGGTAATTAATTTTTTTACAATTTTAGGTGTTAATTAATTAATTTGTAAAACAATTAGTATTGCAATTATAAATATTTCATTGTTATTTAATTTTTAAAGAGGATGGCTCAGCTCAATTGATCAAGGAACAACAATGGGAAGCTGAAATGTGGCCATTTCAAGAAAAAGGTAAAAAAATAATTACCAATAATTATTTATTTTATTTGAGGATATTATTTTTTCTGAATGAAATTTTAATGTGAATTTTTTAATTGATTACAGGTGTGACCGAAGGATTCGTATGGAGATTTAAATCTCGAAGTGACACCAACAAACACAACACATTTTCATACTACCATCCTCCAGGCACCACTGGCCCAACACCACAACCTTACTACGTCAGACGTAGCAAGGACGGGTCAGGAAAATGGAAAGTTTTGAGGGCTGCAGGATGGGGTCAAGATGGTGAAGTTTGTTTGGAAAATATTGCGTAAGTTTTTTATTTACTTTCTTTGAATTTGATTGATTTTATTTATAATTTAAATTTATTATTATTTTATAGACGGACCGAGACAGTGGAGATGAGACCGTGTGACGAATCCAATAGAAATCAAATGTGGGGAATTTACCGTGCAGAATAAATGTGCACAACTTTTCCATTTTTTTAAAAAAAAGTTTGCCTAATTTTTACTAAACTATGAATCATGAAATAAAAAAATAGAAACAATTTTCTGCATTTTACCATAATGTGTTGATGTACGTACTTGGCTTTTTTTGTTGTTGTAATTTACAAACTGGCTCCATCAATTTTTTTTGACAATTATATTTAATGGCAGTTCTTTACTCATAAGAAACAATGTAGGCTAGTGCGACGCGTATAAAAACATGACTAAGACAATTGAGAAAATGTTGTCTTTTTTTAAGTAAAAATAATTAAATAATAAATTATACCACTCCACAGTTTATAATTGAGAAACGTGTGCGCGTAAGTGCTTTGAGTGGGGATGGAAAAAAACCGAATGGGAATAATTATAGACTCTGCTTTGTTCTTGGTGTTATACCCTCACTTCCGTGAATTTAATCGGCAATTAAATTATCATTGAGAGAATTCTAGTCGTGATCTTTGTATTTGTAAACAGCAAAAAATTTGTTGTGTGCAGTTTGCCAATGTCTACTAAGCAAACTTCTGGAATGTCGGAGACTTAAATTAAATCCTGTAGGCAGAATATTTAAAGTTCAGCGTCTTTACAATTAACATGCAATTTTTTTTAACTCAACAAAATGCTTCTATTTTTAATGAAAAAATATTTTTTCATGGCAGAATTTCATCCCAAAATATTTTTTTTTTAAAAAAAAAATATTTAAAATGAAATAAAATCTTTGTTTTAGTTTAACAAAATATTCGAATAAAAACACTTGAAAATAATATTTTAGTGAATGAGAACTGTATTCCAATTTCATTAAACTGAAATACAGTTCCCCATTTTGGAACGAGAACTTACTTAATACTTTTAAATCCATCATTTTAAACAAATATTTTATTCATAAATCAATGCAATTGAAATAAAAATTTAAGTGCTGGTCCTTGGTTCCAGTTTTTAGTGAAATTAAAAAAAAGTTAGTAACATGTTTTAATGTCGTCCCTGCTCGCCAACGCCTTATGGAGGTTATAATGGAACCTCTGGTGCCATCCTACGGTTAGCCTGGTCCAACAAGCTTCTGGCACCGCCACTGGCTCCCGTCTGTTGAATTGATTTTCGTATACGAAAATTTTAATACAATTTCTGTTAAACTGGTTAACATTACATGTAGAGCTTATATGAAATTAAAAATTTTCGTAGTTACTAAATACAAACTTGCTTTTCTCAGCAAAAGCCGCCATATTGAATCTGTCTAGCTCATCGCGCAAAAGTTCTTTAAATTGAATTTAAGGTGAGAATAAAATGTTGCTCACTCCCATCATCAAAAACTTGGTCAACATTGGATTCCTATGGGGTCAAACTCTCTACTGTCTCCCTTACGACTGGAACGAATTGAAAGGTCAACCAGAATTGACCCGCTCTCCACTTCGATTTGCCGGTTGGTTGTACAGCATGGGAGCAACTGTTGGAGCGGCCATTTTATTGGCCTATCGATGGGTCAGTGTGCTCATGGAATATGACACGGTCTCCTATTTGGAGACATTTTTGATGCGAACGACTCTCCTGACCTTTCTACCCCTCGTGGGTCTGAAATTCATGGTCCTCATTCATCGCAAGTCTCTACCAAAATTGTACATCAAACTCATGGGCTTGTGCTCAAGTTTTAATGGTAAATCATTAATTTTGATAAATTATTAATTATAAAAATAATTAATTATTTTTTAAATAATTGTGATGTGTTTTATAAAGGTCAATACGAGTCACTTGAACGACGAAAACAAGAACTTCATAAATTTGACTCGTGGGGTCAGTCAGCCAGATTTAATTATTATTTTGGCTTCTTCAACTTCATCACTGTCCCCGTTTTGATGCTCCAACCCGACAATTTTCTCAATATTTTTCCGGTAAAAGGTTCACCATCTTCGGTGTTAGATTGTCTCAAAATATTCGTGTCGGCCGTGTTCATGGGTCAAATGATCAGCTCCATCATGACGGACATTTATCTTTGGACTTATGTGGGGAGTCTCCTTCTCATGGTCACCGTCAAAATCCTGGAACAGTTAAAGTCTCTGATATAGTTAAATTAAATGGACACAAAATAGAATTTTGATTACTTTTATTTAATTTTAGACTTGGGGATATGCCTGGAAATTACTGGACGAGAGAGGGTCTCCGATATCCTCGTCAGTTTGTTCGAACGTACCAATGGCTGGGAATAATTCATGCCCACTATCGAATCATTTTGACTCAACTTGCCCTCGCTGTCCAAATCTTTGCTGTCCTCAACATCATTCTACATGCTCACATGGCCATCAGGGTCAAGGACAATTTAGTGATGACCGCCATGTGGAGCGCTCCTATGGTCATAAATTTAATATTTTACACTGTCTGTATTGGGACTTCCGCGAAGGTCCATGAGGACTCTGGGAATGTGTTGGAGTCTTGGAAAAATTGCCCAGACTACAAAATGTTGGGGAGGAAAATGAGTTCGGTGAATAAGGAAAAAATGTGGCTCAAAATGTGTCTGAAAAGTTTTCGACCGCTGTGCATTCAAATGAGCCCTTTTTTTGTGGTTGATCGGAAACTGGCCATGAATGGGGTCTCATTTATTGTTGATGAGACCATTGCTCTTCTGCTGGCGACAAAAGAGGAAGAATAATTTCATTTCTGTAGTTATATATTTTATGTGTGTACGTATGTAGTTTACTAACTGTTCACGATGTCAATTTCATAAGGTGTACGCCAGTTAATAAATTTTGTGTGAATTTAATCGTACCGAGTAGATTAGAAGGAAAGCTTGGATTCGGTTGAAAAAATAAACTTTTTTTGATAACAACTCTACTCATTTCATTCATAAAAAGTTTATTCATGAAAAATTTATTCATTCTCACTCTA
>JAQIVZ010003768.1:0-12490 GCA_034700945.1 Arrhopalites spinosus
TAGGGTACCTCTAGTGTACACTAGCTCTGCCCCTACACTATATACATTATACATTGTATATTTGTGCGTTACAGTTCTACGTCAATGAAGGGGTTCAAGTGTCATAATTATATTTCATTTAAAAACGGCGAATGTCCCTGTGGTTCTGGGACATTTGAAACGGAGGCTGTCATGGGAGATAATTGTGATATAAGGTAATTTAACTGATATTCAATAATTAAATTAATTACAATTAAATTTTATCCTTTTTCAGTGCAAGAGGTAAATTTTATTTACAAGTTAAAGATTAAACCTGTACGTCAGTCTGAAGGAAAAAAATAATTTGAAAATTAAAAATACTTTAAATGTCATTTAAATATTTACAATAGTTTAAACTTAAATGGACAACATTTTTGGAAAAAATTAATTAAATATTGGCGACTTATTTGAGTTTTATAGTTCAATTCTTGTAGTGGGACCAAGGGACGGTTCAGAAGGGGGCACAAGATGAACAATACTTTTAACTTGTTAAACTTTATAATCAATTGGGTGACCCTTATCCCCGTTGACCTTTTCAATGAATTTTGGAATGATTTCCACAAATTGTAAAACTTGATAAATGTCCATCCCCTTTTGTTCTTTTGGTTTAAAATCCCCCATAATTTGAAACTGGAATTTTGGCGCATTTTTATTGTCCTCAAAATATTTTTTTATTTTCGCTTTATCCTTGCTCATCAATAATTCCATTTGTTTTTTCAAATGAACCAGTAACCACATTTTCGTCACTAAAAGGAATTTCAAATTTGATGCACACAACCCCGCCATATTGGATGCCCATAATCACGTGAGTAAAAGGGAGTGTTTTGGCTTCAGTGAGGGGTACTTGTAGCATTTTTTCTGTCAATAATTTGTGAGGGAACTCAATTTCCTCCCACACCGTCCCCAACATAAAGGTCACGACCCCTCGAAGTTTCTTTTCAATCTTTTCATGTTCTGGAAACAAAAAATCTGAAAATTCTGACAGGAAGAAACTTGGATTTTCATATTGTGAAATATTTAAATAATCTCCCCTTTCCGTGACCTGGGTCCACTTGCAGACAAGACTGACCTGGTCAGTTGAAACTGAAAGATGATCATCATCAAAATGGCCAAAATTTTTGAGCACGTCCGTCGTATTTTCAATAACAGTTGACCTCACCCAGTCAAATGATTTTTTGAAAGATTTGACACATGATTTTGGGACTCCATTTTTGGCAAAGTTGAGGTCAAGGGGCCCTAAAGTGTCACTTGGATAATCGTAGAAATTCCCCAAAATGGCGTCTCGTCCATAAGCCCAAATTCTATGACTATCCCGTAAAATAATCGAATCGGTTTCAGGGCTTGCCATAGAGTAGTGGCATGAGGTCAAGATGAAGGCCAAAAATATTGACATTGAGGTCATTTTTAATTCTGGAAAATATTGTCAATTTTAATATGTTTAAATTCAAGCTCTATTTTAATTGAAATAAATATTAGAATTTCAATAATTTTACCTTTTGGGCCCATAGAAATATTCTCTCAAAATTAATTAGTTGTTGGTGACACGAAATGGTAATTAAACTGCCGTTAATTTAATCATGTTTAAAATAATTTAAACGATACGGAAAATATTTTCATAATATTTGTACTTGTACAGATAGAAAAGTTTGGAGTTGAAAAAAAAGAAATTGGAAAGTTTTCTTGTGAGAGAGAGTTCAAAAAAGAAAGACAAAAATAAATTCAAAGGCTCTAAATGCGTTACGCACTGTGCGTACGTGTCCCCGAAGTTCAAGGGCAAAAAATAGGAACCTTTTTCTACACAAAAAACCCTCCAAATTTTTGCTGGCGAAGAGAAGTTTCTTTAAATTCTTTCGTGTGCCACATGGCTCCAGAATTAAAGTCAAGTGGTTGTGACACATGTTTTAATTAATTTCTCAATTAAAAATTAAATGCCTCTCAGCAGACATTTTTTCTGGAATGAAAGTATCTGCAGGTCACTGCATGAGGTCAAGTACAGATAACTTATTTTGCTTCAAGGCCGGAGTATGTGTCATTGTGTGCTTTAAGAGAGATTAAATTTATTTGACTCGCAAGCATAATGGACATTCACTAATAAAATTTTAATATTTTTATTTTATTATTATTAAACGTGTAGGATCATAATAATGGAACAAGTACAATCATTAAATTTTTATAGAGACATTAAACTTTGTATTTTCGTGAACATTCATTTTCAATTTGAGCAATTTTTTCTGTACTTGAACGCCACTCACTTTAATTAATCCTGACTTGTGGACAGAAGGATAAAGTTACTTGTTGATGAGATGAAATAAAATGGACAAAATTATGAATGAAAAATGAATAAATTGAAATTATCGCCTTTTGACAATAAATTTGAATGGCTGTGGAATCAACACCACAGTAGGCGCATAATTCAAACTTGGTTTCCCCTCTCCAGTCACGCTGCTCACGTGATATCGATGAAAAATGTTCCCAAGAAAGAGAAACAATTCGTCCATGGCCAAGGGCAATCCCGGGCAGATTCGGTGACCCGTTGAAAATGGCGTGAATTCCTCCCTACTCGCCAGTTTATTTGATTTCAATAAAAATCGTTCTGACTGAAAAAGATGGGGATCCTCCCAGAGATGCGGATCTTCAGCAACTGCGAACAAATTCGCGTAAACTGTCGTTCCTTTGGGAATATCAAACCCACCAATTTTAGTGTCTTCCGTTGTCGTATGAGGGCCACCCCATGGAAAAACTGGGCGAAAGCGCATGACCTCTTTATTAGAGCCGTGATGTAGGTTAACCTTCAAAGCAAAAGTGAATTAAAATAATCAGACACTACAAAAATCAAATTGTTTTTACTTTGGACGATGCTCCAATTTAATCGTCTCCCCTATTCCGATGACTCGGTCAATTTCTCGATGGACTTTGTCCTGAATTTCGTGATAATTAATTAACAGGGCAATGGCCCAGGTCATGATTTCAGCTGATGTGTCCACTCCGCCCATGTGCATGTCCGTTATAAGAGGGTTCAAATTAAAGTCTAAATAATACAATTAAATTAATACAAAAATAAATAACACACACACATTATTTGAAAATACCTCCAAATTCTCTGTAAAAGACAGAATTTGGGTCAGTGGCTTGGTTTATTTTGTCAAGGAAAAGGTCAATGAAATCTTTGTCACTTTCAGCCTGACATGGGATCCGCTTGTGACTGTCGACAATTTCCTCGCAAACTTTGGAGAGTCGGCCATAAAAAAATTCAAAGCGAGTCCAGCCAGTTAGTCGAAAGGCCATTTTAATCAAATTCGGAAAAAGCATCACTGCTGACGTGACTCCCGCCATTTGTGTTAAACTGGAAGACAAAAAAATTAAATTTATTAGTTCACAAATTTTTAAATGGGCGTACCCTTCAAACGCTTCAATGGCTTCCGTCAATTGACTTTCTGTGGGTTGTAACAATTTCATTTTATTTGAATTTATTTAATAAAAATTTGCATAATTAAATTATTTTTATTTAATTGAAGTTACTTCGATGCGAGCAGACAACAGGGCCCAGATGACGTTGCCCGTGTACAAATTGCACAAATTCCTCGACCCAATCCCCGTCCCTCCTTTTTCATCAAAGTACTCGCAGATTCGGTCCACTTGGTCCAAGATGGCGTCCTCCATGCTGCGGGTACCAAAACCAAATTCTTTCAACGTTTTTATGGTAAACTCGTGATTCTCCCCATGCACCGACCCCTCACTTCCAATTATGCCTACAGTGCATGAAATGGTGTAATTTTTTTACATTCAATTTTAGAGATTAAAACGATACCAGCAACGATGCCATTTTTCATTCTGTACTTGATACGAAAGCCTGGCACTGGAGGGCGTCCTTGGATAGCGGGATTGTTGAAGGTGGATTTAATTAATTTGTGATCATTAATTAAAATGGACCTAAAAAATTCATTTCATACAATTAAAAATTCAATTAAAAATATTTTTGAATACTTGTAGGAGGCAAAGTCGATGCTGACGATGGGGCCGTATTGGTGCCACAATTTAATGGAGGCCCCAAACGGATCCCGCCCCAATTTGTACAGTCCACCAATTATCGGCAAACTCCACGGCCCTAACCACAAAAACAAACTAAAAATCGCGAATTTGAAAATGGCGAGTGTTTTAATTGATCTACGGCACCTGGGGGATAGTTTGACGGTTTTTTTCTGCCTACTACCCGTACGAAAAGTTTCTGATAATTTTTTGACCAGAAATTTGGGACGCTTTTCTGGTGACTTCTGCAAGAGTCTGCTGGAAATTCTAGGTCAAGAATTTGGAAAAATATTCCTGGGTCAATTACACACCATATGAGGTGACCTTTAATTTTCACCAGAAATTTCGGACGTTTCTCTGCAGACTCCTGCAGAAATGGCATTATTTTTTTCGTACGGGTAGATAGCCAAGCGTCCAAAGAAGTATGAGACACAGAAGGAGAAACTGAATGAGTATCTTGAGTTGTCAAAATTTGGAAAGAAGAAATATTTATTTCAAAATATACTAAAAAAATGGGTGCACCACTAATATTAGACATATAGCATATCTATAACAGAATATTTAAAAATTTTAATATCGATTCCTGCCCAAGATAAATTAAACTGTGACTCAATTTGTCAAGTTATTGGATGCAAATAAAAATAATTGGAGAAAAAAAAACTCGTTTTGTCATGGCCGCCCAAAATGTCCCTCCAAGTTTTTACACGTCATAAATGTTGTTTAACCAGTTTGTGCAATTAATTTTAACTACTCAGTGACTGTATTAGCTTAAATAATTTAATTAACGTTTTTTCTAAAATAATTATTATGGTCAGATTGGATAAAAATGGAATTATTTTACAAACTGGATTTGATACAAAAGATATTTATATTTCTTCTAACATAATTTAATTTTTAAAATAAACAATTTGTAACAATTTTACAACTTGAACGCCGTTTCGCTTTTTCCTTAAAATGATGATAACTTCTGCTGAAAGAAAAAAAATAGACGTTTTAATGGGAATTCTTTCAGTTTCACTAAATTTTGAAGTTAGTGTGAAAAACCGCCTACTGGTTTACATGTGAGATAATCATTATTTTTACACCTTCATATTTTATTAGCATTTCAATTAAAATTGAATGAAAATTGATTTCAAGTGAAAAATTCAAGCTTTTATCAAATTAATTTAAAATTAATTTTAATTTCTCAATTATTGTGAATCTTCTATCTTACTTGTAATGTAATGATAATCGTATATTTAATTAAGACTGATAAATCTAATAAAAAAACAAATGGAGCCAGTAATTATTTGATAATTATACAAAACAAAGATTGTTTCTCCATTATTTTAATTGACTCGTTAATCACCAATTAGTTTTAATGTTGTTGTTACAAATATAGACTAGAACCTTCGCTCGCAAGTCCCAGCACTTAACCACTAGGCCAATGAGCTCGGTTGGGGGCGGAGCCTAAATAAACGTATATATAGTTACGTATGGAAAAACCGAATTTTGAAACCGGGTTTTCTCGGAACTGGACAGGAATTGGGTGTCGGTGCCATGAGAAGCATTGATCAGAAGATCGAGAAGAACCTGGCTGCAAAATAACCGGGGGGAATTGACCATTTACGACTGTGCGGGGTTTTTTGATGAAAAGATTAAAAGTGTTGCATAATTTCAATTAATTTTTATTTGTTCCCCAAACAAATATTTAAACTTCTTGTGGTTTCCAAAAGGTAAGTCTCAGACAATGACCCTGCCACAATCAACAATATCAAATTTGCATGAGGGGTATATTAATTGTCACAATTAAATTAATTTACATTTAAAATCATAGTTTCTCATCCAACCCCTGGAATGTTGACAAAGCAAGAAAATCGGTTTAATTTCCTGGCTCTTCACTACGCCTCCCGCCTCCATCTCCTCCCCATTGAGGTCAACACTTCTAGAGGCACTATTTACAAGGAGGGGAGCAAAATCCGGGTATTTGGATGGAAATTCGGATTTTGCGTAGCATTCTTGGATTTTGTATACGTCACAATCCGATTAATTCAATCCATGATGCAGCCGGAATTAATCATAAAAGAACATTTTACGTTTCATTTTATTCTCGCCATTTTCTACGTCATCATTCTTCTATGGTACTACATTCTCTTCATCAGAGAGGGCGGCACCAATGTCACCATCTTCAATCAACTTTTTCACAACAACGAACCAATTCTACGTACGCTAAAATACTGTTAATTGTTTATTTAATATTTTCTCATTTAAATTAATTTTAAACAGTTCGAGGTGGCGGGATTTTCAAATACACGAGACATGAACTTCTAACCCTCGTCTTCCCGTTTACGTGGCTAATTACTTTTGCTGCAGTAGTGGCCATGTTTTGTTCAGACCGAAATCGGATACAACTTGTTTTTACTTCATTGCCTGCTTCAATTCAAAATTCCCACACTTTCTATCTCTTTATCTTAATTGATGCCTACTGTCTTTTATTTGCGTATACAGGGTGCTATTTTGGACTGTTGGTTCAACTTTTGTTTTTTGAGAAATTGGAGAAAACTCATTCCGACCTCAAGAGGAGACTCTGGTAAATACTAAAAAAAGCGGGTGAATTTAAATGTGAAATTAATTATTTTTAATTTAATTGAAGGCACACATGGAAATTGATTCCGAATAATTTTGTGACGTTCACGTCCATTCTGAGGGATCTTGAGAATCTCTGGCTGCTAATTAAAATGTTCAATGACCTCTACGCCCCGCTAATCTTCCTCTTCAAGCTTCTGACCATGGCCGTCACCATTTTCGGGACTTGTTCTGCCATTTTAATAAACTTTTCCAAGTATCCAATGGTTGTTCTAGTGAGTGGGGTCATTGCCACAGATGCAGCCATATTTTTCACAATAATTTATGAAAAGGCATTTCAAATTCCTCAAAATTTTGAGGAGGTCAAAACCCGGGTAAAATTGATAGTAGTCCAGTATGCTTTTAAGAAAGAAGAGAGAAAGATAATTCTGAGGAGGGTGGAGGCGATTCCGAATGTAGGGGTGAAAGTTGGGGGGTTTCACAAGCTGGAGCGGATGTCATCGGTCAATTTTCTTCATTTTTGTTTGACACACATTGGCGCCCTTCTCATTGCCTATCGTTAAATTTCTATTTGAGTAGTTTGTTGAACACGTTAGATACGTCCTCTCTGATTTTTTGAGTGACAAAAATAGACTTTTATTCATCTAAACTAAATATTCATTTCCATTGGATAAATATGAAAATTACAGTTTAAGCAAATTCTACAAAATCTAAATACAATTTTTCTGGCACAGTGAAACCAAAGTTACTTGAGTGGCGTCCAAGTTTGACATGAAAAGTGTAATAAAGGGAAAAAATAATTTTATTAAATGCCATTAAGTATTAAAAATTATGACAAAAAAAATAATGTTGGCTTTTGTAATATTCCAATCAACATCAATTTAATGAATGTGCACATTGTGCACGAATTTAAATTAAATAATACCTACACGCCCCCGTTAAGATCTTTAAGAAATACTCACACTCTTCAATAATTGTAAACTTGCCCTTACGAGTACAAAAAATTTCTTTGTTTTTACGTTTAAAAATATCAGTTTGAATAAATAATATTAAACAAGTGTAATTTCAGACTAAAAAAGATACCATTTATTTACGACAAAATAACCAAAGACATTTTACTTTTGACGCCGATTACAGCCAAATCGCACTATTTTGGCTAGAAAAAAATTATAGGATTAAAATCAACAATTTTATCATTCTCAATATTATTGAAAGAATAGCTCATTTTTTGATTTGATCAAATTATGCTGTCACAGTCAGCTTTAAAATTAATTTTGAATTAAATACTACCAAAATCATTATGCGTCATTTTTTCTAAAAAAAATTTGAAAGATGCATGCAGTAAAAAAAGGCTACCTAATAGTAGTCATCCACATTAAAATGTCGGAATTTTCAATGAACGGCGTTGAGCCACACCAATTTAAATTAATTTACTAAATAAATCCTCGGAATGTCTCTCAATTTATTGTCCCATCATATCCCACTTACATATATAAACTTCAATGACTTTCTTTCAATTAATTAAATTACAGCAATTAAATTGTTAAACTTGTGAATATTTAATTAATTCGTAGATGATAAATATTTAAGATTCCTCCTCCGATTTCTCTTCACAATAACACAATTCGGCCATGACCTTGTCCTCAGTCGTCTCCTTCCGGACACACCAACTGGTCTCTTTGTACAGGTCAACCCTCTGGTAGTGGCTCATTCTCTCGACCTTCTCAATCGTCCCATTCTTCTCCCACACCCGCACCCTCACCTCAAACTCTGCTTCCGGATTGGGCGTAAATCGAAAAATGGTGTCCAGACGATCCCCCTCCTGAGCTGTGACATGGGCACTCACAATTGGCAACATGAGTCTCCTGTACCCATCACAATCTTTACTGTAACTGGAATTGTCAATTAATTGATTGAGATCATCGACAACAAAGGAATACAATTTATTCAACAAAAATGGATTCTCCACTCCCTGCCCCTGAAACGTTGAATTGCAAATACAGTTCCCATGCCTTATTGGCACTGTCAGGCATGACCTTTTGTCATCTATCGGCACAAGCAGACTTGACCTGTCATGCCTAATTGGCTCAAAATTGGCAAAAGTTTCATTTCCATTCACGCTTGCATAGTTGAAGCCCCCAATGTGCAACAAATGTAAAAATGTGTGATGAACGTCAAAAGCAGTGGTGAGTCTTTTTGTATTCTCGCGCAAACTCTCTTCAAATTCTGGAAACATTTCCCGCAATTTGTCCGGCAATCTGAGAAATAAAGCTGGGGCAGACTTCTCAATGAATCCTTCGTACCCTTTCGTCACAAAATCACCATTCCGTTCCCCGTGATCTGCCAACATAATTATGAGGGTGTCCTCCAAAATATTTGGCGCGCTCTTCAAAAATTTGAAAAACTTTTCCATGGTCCCATCAAAATAAGAGAGAGAGTAAGTCTTGTCGTGGAATGGGTTCCCAAAAAATGCAAAGGCGAAGGTGGGGACGTTGGCAAATTTATTTGCAAATCGTTGCAAATAATTTAATTGATATTCTGGAACGCCCACAGTAGAAGCGCAGGGATGACGAAATTCGCTGTAGTCCCCCAAAATTTGTTCTCGAATATTTGCAATGGCTTTGTACATGGGATGCACGTAATAGTCAGTGGGCTTTTTACTGAAACCACCGCCTCCGCCCCAATTGAAAGTCTGTGAGCCATCCTCCGCATACATCGTCACGTAATTGTTGTCCCGAAAGTTTTGCCAGATGAGTGAGCAATTGTCGTAAAAGTCACTCCATGACTCCGCACAGGTGGCTCTCATTTCTTCTGTTTCGAGGCCCATGAGGAAGGCGTTGAAGTTGTCGTTGGTGTAGGGACAGACCGAGTGGAATCCTTGAAAATCAAAAAAATTCAAGTCCCTCATTAGGGCCAATGTTTTGGGCAAACTTCGGTGGACGTGGGAGCGAGAGGTCGTGTCAAATCCAATGAGTATGACGCTAATGGGATCGGTTGAGTTGGGAGATTTTGATGGGTTTTCCTTGAGTTTGGACCAGTGATCAAGTTTCTGTTGGACTGAATCATTGATGGGGAAGTGGGCTTCGAAGTTGGCGTGGGTGCCGCAGCGGGTGACCATAATTTCAATTTTACTCACATTCAGACTCCCTTCAACGAACTCCGCTTCCACGAGACTAAAAATATTTTATTTTATGAATTTAATATTTAAATGGAAGGACCACTAAAACTCAATTGGAGCAGAAATCCTTGGTAATTAAACCATTTGTCTTAAGAATTATTTTCAATTAAAAGACCATCAATAGAGTATAACTAACAGGTTTTAGTTTACCAGACTAGGCATTATGCTTCAAGTGGCGTCCAAGTTGTGAGAATTTTAGAATAATAAATAATTATTATTTAAAATTAAATATTTTAATGAGACTGCCAAATTGAGTTTTAGTGACCTTAATTTTAATATTGTTGGACCCTTACTCAAACTCATTGTCGTCATCTGTCCTGCGTACAATTTCCGAGATGTTGCAATTCATATCCGAATTTTTGAATTCAGGTAAAAGTGTCAAAATCTGAATTAAAAAATATAATTAAAATTTTGCCGAAATAAATAAATAAAATAAATTTAAATTAAATTGAATGTCGCTTAACGGAATACAAAGAAAGAAATTGAAATTTTTTGACCTCTTTTTCATAGTCTAAAATGGCAATCTTTTTTTCAAATGTACAGGTGGGTTCATCGTACGTTTCCCATTCTGTGAAGTATTCGGGCATTATTTTAGTCCTTGGAATTCGGCAGCCGGGTGTGTCAATCAAATATTTATCTTCATCTTTCACATCTTCCGTCTTTATCCTTCTAGGCTGAAAATCACGTGGCACAATTAATTCAAAATTTAATAAAACCGCCTTTAAAAATATTTTAAAATTAAATGGAATTAAATTTAAATCTCTCACCATAGTAAAAATTCGGATGGCTTTTCGGACGCTTGTACGGAGAACCGACTTGTCCATGTTCCAGTCCAAAGTGACCATAAAAAACGTGGCAGTGCCAAGGCCAATTAACAATAACCTCACATAATTTTTCTTGAACGCTGTCACTCCTTTGACAATCATTTTTTAATTGGACTCTTAATTATTTTGAAATTAAAAAAATCACAATTTAATTAAAACTGACTAAGTTAATTTTATTTTTGGAAAATTCTCATTTATTTTGAAAGACAATTTAAAAAAATAATTGTGTGTGCGAGAAGAGATGGAAGGAATGGAGACGTGGAGGATTGTCAAGTGTGTCAGTCATGGACGGAGTTGACGAGCATTAAATTTATGAAAGGAAATCACACGCGGCCATAAAAAGTGCTGAGGCTGGACATTCCAATGGCAATGGCTATCCCATTCCCAAAATTAAAACGTTTCAAATTGTTGACAAGAAATTAAAAGTCTTGTAAAAAAAAGAATTTGAAAATAAAAATAAAAAGTCTTTCTGAGTACACATGCCTTAATGGAGGGGAAAAGCCAAAAAAATGATTTTCACTAATTTGCAGTTTGTGAGTCCTTCCTGAATTGAACATGTCAACGGTGACAACGTTGTCAAAGTAATTAGCGGGGTTTTTCAGACAAATGACTTTTGACAAGTTCCTTGTTTTCTTTCTTCTTCAAGCCGCAAAGAGAGGAGAAAACTAGCGCCTGCAGGCGCAGTCGTCGTAAAATAAAATAAAAATGGAAAAACTCAAAATTAATTGAAAATATTTCTAAATTTAAAAAATGTTCTCACATTTTTTAACTTTATTTAATTTGAGACACAATAAAATCTCAAGTCACTGACATCTAACGAGTGGACTGAAGGAGACTTTAAAATGAATGAAGGGGCACTTGAAGAGTGGGCGGGGGATCAAAAGAAGGAGGAGAATACGGTCATTGTACCAATGGCAGAGCCATCTCTGATTTTAGTCCCACTAAATACTGGACTGACGCCCCTCCTGAAGTTGAATGAAATTGTGGTGCATCAGGAACTTTTGGTGGTCGGGAATCATGACGAATACCAATGTGAGGTGTTTGTAAATATTCAAACCTCAATCTAATTAATTAACTACGCCATTAAATTTTAATTTGCTAAATTTGTTCAAGATTTTTGACAAAAGTGGTCGAACAATATTTGGAATTATTGAACACGTGGAAATGATTGTGGGTGAGGACCCCCAGGAGTCAAGAAGAGCCTTTGACATGCACATTATACAGGGTCCCACATAACCTCTTGCTTCCCCCCTACAGCCTAAACTATAAATGCTAGAAAAACTCCAAAAACACAGTTTTGTAGAGAATTTAATACTACATCTAGCCCCTTTACTTCCATTGACCCAGGTCAAAGGGTGTAGGGTTGAGCGCTAAAATTCAAACTTTTGTGGTTTTTTTAAAAAAGAAGTTTTCAAAAATATTGTTTTTGAAGACAACAAATGTTTTGATTAACTTTCAAGATAGCCATCTGAAAGAACATTTAATTTTGCACAAGTCGTGTTAATTTGGAAAATAAAAACTGAAAACTTGGAGTTCTGTGGCAAAATTCTGAAAAAAAGGCAATTTTTTCAAAAACGTGTAAAATTTTGATGAACAATTTTTTGGAAAAAAACAAGCGATTCCACGTTGTAGCCCATTTAATTCTTTATGAATTAGTGCAATTTCAACTAATTTGATTTTGTTTTTGCAATTCAAAAAAATTAAAATCTAAACTAACACCAAACGGAGTTTCAAATTCATGGCGTTGAATTTTGAGTTATTTTAAAATTTTATTTTTAAAAATTTTAATCAGTGACCAAATTCTTCGAAACTTTTCAAGTAGGCATAAAATTCAATGGGCTACAACATCTAGTTTTTACTTTTGTCAAAAAAAAATTTT
>JAQIVZ010003769.1:0-12489 GCA_034700945.1 Arrhopalites spinosus
TCTCTTATCCCACATATCCCCATCCTTACGCCGGGTCCGCTTGCTGTTAGTTCCTTTTGCTTTTAAGCTCTTCAATTTTGTATTGGTTTAATGTATAAATTTTGATGTACATGAGCTTCAAATAATTATTTCTATGTTAAATTAAATGTAAAAAATGTTAAATTTTTGTATGACGTCAATTAATTTAATGTAGGAAATTACCCGGAAATATTATTGTGGTTTATTTAACCGTCACCTAAAAAAGCAAACGACAATTTTACAGTAAATACAGATAAATTCACCATTTTGAATAGAAACGTAATTAATTTTATAAGCTAAGAGATTAGCCTTAATTATTTTTTTTGATAAACCATTTGATGCAGACTATGGCCCCAAAAGAGGGCGGGTTCTCCATCACTTGTTTGGACAAGCACAGCGTCCTCTTAGCCCTTTTGACCTTGACCGCCCTTATCCTGAGTATCACTTGCCTTTGTCTGACATGTCAAAATTCTGATCAAATTTCAAATATTCAAGGTCAGGTCAAATAAATAGTAAAATATGTTAATTATAATTTAATTCAAGTTTTTTAAATAGAAATTTTAAATCAATTGAAAAACACCATGCCCAAAATGGCGCATTGGCCCACTTCATTAGAACAATTCTCGCACTCACCAGACCAAAATTTGGGTCATGAAAATGTGGCCAATGCTGGAATTCCAATAATTCCAGGTTAAATTATATTTTGCTTTAATAAAATTCAGTTTAATTAATTTAAAATTAAATAGAAATACAACAATTGATGACAATCACTAAAAGCAATTCTGACACCACAAAAAAGCTGAGGGAACAATTGGACAGGAAGGGAGAAGAAACTAATGGGATTTAAGCTTCGTTTACGGAATTGCGGTCAAAATTTAATGACATTACAACCACTTTAATGAATCAATTAAGTAAAAAATTAAATTAAATTGTAATAAATTATTGGATACTTTAAATACTTTAAAATGAATTTAATAATTTTAATTTATTTCCAAAGTCCCGATTGGTTTCATTTACATTCAATTTGGAAATCAATCCTCCCCACAGTCATTGTGGCCTTTACACCAGGAAATGTGGACGGAAGTGACGTCATTGTATGCCAATCAATTTTTTCGAGCTCAAGGGAATAATTCAGCTGGCTTTAATTCAACTCAAAATGAAAATATTCCAAGAATTGACAAAGTCCAATCTCATCTCACCACTACCCGGGATTTTTTGAAGGAGAGTGAGATTATAATTCCAGCTAAGGGACTCAGTTCGTATTTGGGAGTTGGAGTTAATAATCTTGGCTCCACTAAAGTGGAATTATCATTTCAGTCCTCTGGTGGTGAACTTCGTCCCTACAATTCAGCCATTCGACTGTGGAAACGAATCAAATAATTTATAATTTGTTGGTATTGTAAAAATACTCTAATTTAGAATAAACTAACCAAATTAAATGAATTTTTTTAAATGGAATAATAAATTATTATTCCATTATTATTAATAATTAATAATTACTTTAGCAGCATATTTTATTCAATTGACAAATCATTAATTTGAACTTTGGCAAGTTTACTGTAATTTCAATTAATTAAATACCAACTCAGGTAATTTTATCTGCATTCACGAATACACACAGAGCAAAATGTAATGACATGTTATTTCTTTTTTTTCTCATTTTTCAATTTAATTGCTAATCAAACCAAGCACGTTAAATTTCAGTAAGAGGGCAAGACATGAATGTTCATGTCAGAGCATAAATGAAATGTAAAGTACGGACATGATAGCTACCAATCGACAACTCGACGAATTATTTCATGCGTCATGTCATCTCGTTAAAGCCCACTTTGTACACCGTGACTTCTACAATATCCGAACAAGAGTTTGGAGCATTGTTAAATATTTGTTTTTGCAAGGAAAGTTATGAAATTTGCACACAATGTAGCATACACGTCTACAATCACCTAATCAAATGGTAATTGTAGGGATCAGAAATCGGACAAACACCGAATTCAATCCACCATTTTACATTAATAAATAACGTTAATAAAGTCAAAACATTTACACTATTTCTGCTATTTTACATTTACACTTACTACTGCTCAGTCAATAGATCAAGAGCTCAGAAGCGTGACTCGAGGTCATAATCTAACTGTTCCGCAAGAGGTCAAAATTGAATTGAGAACATCCTGGAACTTTTCATCTATGCAGTCAACTGGAAATTGATTAATAGAAAACGTTAGATTTTTAAGCATTACTCAGCACACCGAAAAGAGTGGCCATTTTCCTCACGGGACCTCAACCCGTTGGACTACTGTGTGGTCTAGATTAGAAGCCATATGGTCTGCTCTACACCTCATACTAGTTTAGAGTTCTTAAACATATCTTGGGCTACACCATGGTCAACTTTTTTCTGGGTGAGTTTTGTAGCTCAATAGAAAGCTGGAGGTCAAGAGTTCAAGGCAAAGAAATTATTTTGAATGTAAAAATAATGTTTGTTCAGTACGTATTTGTGTGCTAGGTTTGATAATGGTAAAATAAAGCGTACTTGAGTCTCACGCCTTGAGATTACAACCAAAAGTACCTAAACCCCTGTTTGGATTAATTGTGATCACCCTGTACTTGGCAGTACTTTTGGGCTCATATTTATCAATATTCTTTTAGGCTTGCCACTATCCGTTATCTAATTAATTTTTTCATCATGCGATGGTCAAGACAGGCAACTTTTGAGTCACACTAATATATTTGATTCCTTGTCCTTGGTTTTTTTTCCAAATATCAATTCTAATTTTCTACTATCGAAACTAGGGAGACTAACATCTAGAAAGTTCTTGTAGGTTTTTTTTGTATTGCAAATTGAGTGCTCACATTTTTAAGGAAAATTCTAGAAAAACCAAGAGATGGGTTTCATTTTGAAAATAAACTTTGTCTTTACCGCCACCCTCCTTCTTGCACTCGAGTACAAGAGTGCACTCCCTTTTTCAGGGTTGAAATCAAGGGGAGGAGCCACGGGTTTGAAAATGGCGAATAAAATGAAAAGAGTAAATTTGCATAATCAAATAATCCGCCATCTCCCTCCAAACTATTTTATTCTCATTCTCTCCAACTACTCAACAAAAGACACCTTAAAGTTTACTTCTGAAGCAAAAATTGACAATAATTTTGAAATGGAGGAGAAAATGGGAGGAAGCATAGTGCGACCAATAGTCATTCGTTGTCGCTCCAGGACAAAAAAAATATTTGTGTACAAAGACGCTTTTCATTACCAAAAAGACCGCAGCGTGGTGACAAAAATTGGTGGTTACATTTCGATAATGTTATTCCCAATTCACACGCCAATGTCATCGCTCATTTATGAGGAACCAGGAAACAAGAATCCGGAATCGTGTGTGTATTGCATGTATTGTTGGTCTCTTGCTCATGTGGCGCCAATGTACAATTTGCAGGAAGCAGCTGTTTTGTACCCTGTACAATCGTGGATCGTCGGTCAGGAAAAGGACTTAAATGATTCCGCATTCTTGTCATCATTTAAAGAATTATATGTGCGGTTTTTATATTTCAGACAAACCATTTTATTTCTTGTTAAGGACCCCTTCCCTGATCTCCACCTTGAATTGAACATGCAGGATCATTATTTTGTGGACAAAGGAATTTGGGTTGGAGCGTGGGACGACGGTAGGGCAGATTTAATTAATTGTGAAAATCTCTCGAACCAATTTATTGGAGGGGAGTCTCCCTACAAACGATTTGAAAATTGCCTTGAAATTAAAATCAAAATAAAGAGCGAGACTTTGACATTTGGACAGAGTTCATTAAAGTTCAAGTTGACAATCTTTGCAAAACCCTTCAATGACCCGTCACCCTGTGAAAGAACAAAAAGCAATCAAATATCCCTTAGGGACGCAACGTATGGGTCCGTTTTGTCAACTTTGAACGCTACTTTTATTATTTCGGACAAGAAGGAGGATAAATTTGACACCAAACGTTTGAAAGACTTGCTTGTTTATCAATTTGAACCTACACACATAAGCCAAAAAATAAATGCCAGAGGCAGGTGGATAAGAACAAAAAAACAGAGGTACAATTTCATCACAAATGACCGCATTTCCCAACTTAAGCAGTTTCAGACCCCTTTTCAAATTTACACCCGCTCTTTTGACTTTGTCACTTGCATCGTTCTCTCTTCTTTTATTTTACTCAGGCTCATCACAACCATTTTTGTCTTGTTTTGCGGAGGAGAGGAAAAATTCACTTGGTGTAGTCTAACTCATAATTTAAGTAATGTGGTTTTTTGGCTTTTTGGGATTTTCATGGAACAAAGTGATAACGTTCAGCCATCATCCAATTTGTCAAGAAATGAACAAATTGCCATGAAATTCAAAATTTTAATCTCGGTCTGGCTCTTTGGCAGTTTTATCCTTGTCAATTTGTAAAGAGCAGCCGTACACTCTGAATTTGCTGCTCCGTTTCCATTTGTGACGGAATGGAAAGATTTGAAGCAATTTTTTGAGCCAGGATATAACATGATACACTTCATGTACTACAGTTCCCTGGATCCAAATGATTGTTCTTGGTTCGAAATCCGTCCAAAGTTAACAAAAAGAAACTATTACGACTAACCAACTTGACCCTTGGAGATGTAGACTCGGATATACGCGAATATGAAATAAAAATTTGGCCCATGTTCGATATTGTGGAACAAGAATTCGAACGATACACAGATCTTTGTATGACTGAATGTAAGAAATATGCCCTCAAAGTGGCAGCAGAGGAGTCCACTGAGTATGGGAACGTCAGTTGTGCCCCAGTTTTTACCTGTAAAAATTATTTTTTATTGGCTCTTTTGTACAATAAAAGCTGGTTTGACGAACTTCTCAGTCTTATCCAAACCAGTCCGATCCAAACCGTTATTGTAATGAACGCCGAATACTTTGAACTATACTGGAGCGTCTTCAAGCGGGTGTTGAAGGGTGGAACAGGTCGAGTGAGTCATAATAAAAAACCATCGGGAAACGATGAGTCTTTCAGTAAATACAAGGGATGGCTTTTTGACATGCCCCTGAGTCGACGCAAACCGGAGGTCATGGTTGAACAATTGAAACGACTCGTAGAGCATGGAATGTATCGACTACGGGAATTGAATTTGAATTTGAGCTTTATTGTTAATCATATTAAGTATACACTTTTTTCCATATGACAACATACCTTAATGGTTGTAGACCATCAGGTGAAAAATGAAAACAAGTAGAAGATACAGATTAAAGTTAGGGAAAGATCATAAATTTTTTTTTAAATATTAATTTGGAGATGGGTTTGAAGTTCATGAAAGTTCATGAGGGAGACATGGAACGACATTTTGTTCGCATAGAAGAAGGCTAAGGTCAAGTTTGAGAGGGAAAATGAAGTCTGGGAATACCAGGACGTGGGAATGGACAATTCGGATGTTTATCTAATCTTTCACAGTTTTCTCATTTTTGGCATTTTCTGGATTGTGGCGGGGGTTTTAGAGTTAGCTTGGTATTTTTGTTGTATGGCTTGTCCCAAGATTAAGAAATGCTTAAGATTGTTTATTATTGGTTGTAGGAATTATTATGCACGTTGTAAGTTAAAATTGATGTATTTACGGGTTGTAGTTGTGTATATGATTTGTTATCAATTTAATTCAAAATTTTGAACTTAGGTTAGAATTTGAATAAAATACGTATTTCATGTACCCATTTTAAAAAAGAGAATACTTGTCTTTATTTTTCTACTTACAAGACATGATAAATACAAAAAACAATACATATTTAGGAAGCGGATCTTCGCTTATGTATTCGCTCTGTATGTCTGCCACGTTTTTTGCCACCGAACTATATTCAAATTTATTTTCGCACAAAAAATTTAAAATTGTATCAAACTTCGGGTTCACGTGTACCCATGACATTCTATTTAATAATTTCAATTGGCTCACTTAGAAAAAAATAATCAAAAGATGAAAGATTACATGTCCATGTATTTTTTTATAAAATGTGCACTTAAAATTGATTGTGTTTTATTGTAAATCATTTTGTGGACATGTTTTGAACCACAATTTAATTTGGCTCAAACTTTGTTTTTTGTCCCAAGTCTTTTGACTCTGGCCGTCACAAAATATCGAATGTGGTACTTATTTGACCCAAATTTGACCCTCTTTCTTTTAGGGTATGGCACAAGGCGTCAGTGTCTTTTTTGTGTCAAAAGTGGTATTTTTGTGGAAAGTCAAGATTTTGACTTATTGCAAATTAATTTCAACTCTAAAAGATTTAATTTTGTTCATGTGGCTCAAAGATTACCTTTCTAAACAAATGTTTACACTTGGTTGAATTTTATTAAAATTTTAAAAAGTAGCCAGTTTATTTTTTAAATTAAATTTAGACATATGCAACTTGACAAACATTTAAGTGAAAAGTTAAAAAGCAATTTATTATCCCAAAAAAGTGCTGCCGGTTTTGACCCCGTTACCGATGTATGGGGAGTCATCACGGAGCACTGCATTATTTTGTTCTAAACACTGGACATGGAACATTTGAAAGCATTTTCTACAAGCAACTTTTTTTTGAAAACTTTCTGGTCCTGATTCCTTCTCCAAGAATTTTGTCGGCCCTGCAAATTTTACACAATGTGGAGGTGGTGCTCAGGTCACAGTCTTCCAAGAAATCTAAGTTAAAATTAATTTTTATTTATCTTATCAATATTTTAGTATTGAGAAAGTGAGTCATTTACCTGAGAGAATTTTGAGTCTAAAATCAGTGGCATCGATAGAAGTAAAATTTTTGTCATCAATGATGGCAGCCAAGTACAAACACAATGGTCCTGATTGTGTTGCATTTTCTTTTGAAAGAAAAGGACTCGGCAAAAACTCAATTTCCCAAACAAATATTCCCTGCCTCAGTTTGGATTCAAAATGCTCCGTGATTTTTTTTTGTAATGGTGTCGTTGATTGGTAGTGACAGGTGGGATCCAAAACTACAATATAAAATAATTGTCAGCACAAACTAATACTAAATTGTGTACATGCACATGTATTGACATTTGAAGTGAATTTTCAATATTTTACCGCAAAACGTTTTTTTCTTGCATTGTACAACAAGAAGAACCCATTGACCTCCTCCAGCAATAAAAAAAACAAAAACATTTTCCACCAATCTCCAAGTATATCTCAATTTGCTTAATCCTGGTGTACACAATAGCCTGATTCTTGCAAAAATAACTCAAATTCGTCCGCCGTGACCGCAATATTTTTCATATCATCACACAATAATTTGAGATAACCGTCCATTATATTTATACTCAACTTTCCACGTGCAAACGGGAATGAACTATTAATTCCCTCTTCCATGTCGATATTTTCAATGATTTGAATTTCGTCAGCCTTCAGGTCTATGTCCAGAGATTTCAAATACCTCAATGTGAGTTCAATGTCATTCAGGACTATGCAAGTCTGGTTCGTGGTCTCATTTGATACCTTTAGGAGCTCTGACATTGACTTAGATTTCAAAAAATTAAGGGAACTCTTAGTGCTACTTGCGGCCACAGAAGACAATTTTTCTGAAATTAATTTGCAAATTAAGTGCTTGAACTCCAATTAAAGTATAATTAATTGTTGGAAGAGACCCGAATTACCATATGAAAGTTGTTCGTCACAAGAATTATTGGTGTGTTGCTCGTTCTCTTGCTCACTTTCACTGTCTCCACTATCAACGGAAATATCTGAGTCATCCCCCGAGTCCCCAATGGTTTCTGACAAAAATTGATAATAAAGTTGACAAAATTCAAGATCAATTCTTGAAAAATTATTTTAAAATAAATAATTGTGCTTACCTTCAAAATTGTTTTTTCGTTGCATGACCGGCGGGATACGAAGAAGAGGCTCGCCCTTTTTTCCCGTATGCCTACTTCTTACGGCATCATAATGATAATCCATGTTGTACACTTCATTAACATTGGCTTTGAAAGGGACAGGATCTATTGAATATCCCAGCTGAACGGCTTGCAAATGGGCACATGTTCCTGAATTTACATTATAAAAAGCAATTAATTCAAAACTCTAAAAAATACGCCACGTGGGAAATAAATGGCAAATATAAAACATTACTTTTCCGTTTACAAGTGCAGGTTTTTTGAACAAGTTGACAATGTAGCCCATATTTTGAAAGCCAAATACGGCATACACGCCACCGTGAGGTAAGGGATGAATTCTGTTTCTATGGATGTACCTCCATGCATTTCCTCTTAAATACAAAAGATCTCTTACTGGATCAACCATGTGATCGTCCAACTTTCTTGGTGGAAATTTTCCTTTCGTTACCAGGTGGTTAATTTGATTGATGTCAATGACGTCATGAATGTACAAGTCATGATCTTTCTTAGCAATTTGAAGTTTGTGTTGGTTGGCAAGTCCCTCTGGCTCCAAAAGAAATTCACCAATTCTATCGAATCCGTTGTATATTTCTGACAATTTGCAGACACTGAGAAAATAAAATGCCATTGAAAATCTTGAAAAATTTGCTCTTTTATCCCTGAGCATGCGCTTGAGCAGTCGATTGATACTTTCCGCAGCGTTGGTGGTGATACCGGAAACATCATTGTAGATTTTGAGTCCCTCGAGCATCCATCTGGAGCTGGTCAAAAAATCAGACTTTAAATTTTTCTTAAAATAAGCCAACAAATTTGACGGCCACTTTTCATAAAAATCATTTTCAATTTTCAATAATGTCTTTACAGAATCTGCATGCATGTAGAGTTCAAAATCTTCAGCGTAGTGGTCTTTTTGCTGATCAGTCTTGAAACCTGTAGCAGGCTTGTCAAAAAAATTCTGAAAAGAATTCAAAATTAAAATTATTGAAGAATTATTGAGCATTTTTTTACCTTTTTAATATGCTTCCAACAGAAGAGATGCACCACTTCTCCACAAACTTTCTTAATGGCATTTCTAATGCTTTGTTCTCGATCGGTGATCAAAATTGTTTTTTTTGAATTGAAGGAGGGAACCAAAAGACAAATCTCCGCCATGGCACGAGCCTGAACCTCCTCCCCGGTGTACTGGTGTAGTAGTGCCAATACTGAAAGAAGCGTCAGAATGCATTTAGTTTCTATTTTTAAAAAATACATTGATGGTAAGACATCAAAACCTAATACAATTAAATATTTAATTTTAACTACGTGGTATGGTGGGCCTGACGTTATGGCTTTGACTTTTAAAGCTTGGGTGACGGAACGAAAGAGTTGACACAAAGAAATTTCCTACCAAAATAAAAATCAAAATATTTTAGATTATTCCTTTTGGTAACATAATTGCACTGCATAACAAAATGAAATGTGTACTGAATAAAACAAAAATTACGAGCTTTAAGGCCAAAACAGACTCGACGTGAAAGGGAACGTGAACGTGAACGTGAACGTGAACGTGAAAGTGAAACGTGAAAGTGAAACGTTTGACGTGCAAAATTTCACGTGACGTGAAATTTTTCTCCCGTTTGAAAAAAGTTTTTGATTTCGTCTTCCAGCCCATACAAATTAAAAAGATCATCCAGCTTGAGGTGATATGCAGCTGTAGTGTGGGCTGTTCTCACATTTCTGGGAGTATCCACTTGTCTATATTCAGGAGGTTCTTGGGCAGATTTTATGACTTGAGCCCTAAAACAAATTATGTGAAAAGAGTTTTCTAGATTAATTTAAATTATATTTAAATGTTAAAGTAGGACATGGCACTAACGAATAAACATTCTTGGTGGCCCCGCCATTTTTAATTCCCATTTTCATTTCCTGTGCGACACGAGGATCCATTCTCACGTATTTACGGGCTGATGACACAGGCTTCGTCGTTGGTAGAGAATCATCGAATTCTCGTCTTGAGGCGGCGCCATCTTCCGAATTTTCACCCTGGTCTGTTGTCACTACAAGTATTTTCAAAACATGAACCGTTTATTTATTTAAAAAATCATATTCTTAGTATGTTATAACTATTAGTACAAGTGGAACTGCCATCATCAGTTTCGTGGTCCACATCCCTGGGTTCATTCATAAACAAAGCTCTTTTCCTTTTGAAATTCTAAGGTTTCCGAGGCTCCAGAGAGGGCGAAAAATTATCTACAAAGAAATTAAATTTTAGTAATTACATATTGACGTGGTCAAAAATAAAATAAAGTTGCGACCTGTACAAATATGGCCGGCATACCAGGAGTTACAAATTTTACGGGAGTTTTACCAGGAGAATGTGGGCTTCTCAAGTTTATGCCGAGTTTATTTCTTTCTTTTTGTGGAGAAGACTTACAATTACCATTTGGACCATTAATTGCTGTTCGTGGGTCAATAGTTCCCCGATATTATATAATTACGTACGGATAAGCTCCCCATTCAGCAATTTTGATATAACCACCTGTCTCCATTTTCACATCTAAAATTGTAAAAGTAAAAATTTATAACATACGGTTTATAATCATTGACTTTGTAGCTTGTATTATAGCATATGACCAAGCACGCGGGAAATATTGGGAAATGTTGAGGAATAAAACGGGAAATTTTATCGTATGGGTTTTAGTGTGACCTAGATTTTTAGTTTTAATAATTATTTTAGTTTACCACGTGGGTAGAATTCACGTCGTTCAAATTTGAGCACTTCAAATTTTTTGCTGGTTTCGTCATACGACAGTAATTTTAATTTTTGTGTCTTCAACTTGGCGGCACCTGATGGCTTAGGTCCACAGTTTTCGCATCGTAAACCATCTGTCCTCCACCAATGAACCGGGTCACCGTCTTGCACTTTTGCCACATAAATCTGTACATTTATGAAATTGTTAAATATTTAAAATTAATTCAGTTGATTTGTTTTGAGTTTATTCAAAAAATTCGTATTCAAAAATCGATTTTGCCAAACCTGCCCTCCATAAAATGGTAGACTCGGAGCATGAGAAAAAATTCGAGTCGAGTTTATTGACGTCATAATTTCCCATGCCCTTCTCGAATTTGGAATGTCCTCTTCAGAGTACAGTGGAGATGCCATTATTCGCAAATTGTTGTCTGTTGAAAACTAAAATAAAAATTTTAAAAATAATTTATTCGTCAATTTAAAGGAAGCTTTGGAAAGGCACTTTATTAATATTTTAATGAAATAAAGTTTACGATGCTTACATACTACCCCAATGTTTATAAAAAATTAATTTCTAGTTAATGACAAGCCGGCAAAAATTCAAATAAATCTCTAAATGAAACAAAATTATGACGAGCTGGAAAACAGCATGTAACTCGCACGGAAGGAAAAATTAAAATGACGAGTTAAAGGACAGAATGAGACTTGAATTCCCCTTTTCTGGAGCCTGGAGGGAAAGTGAACGTTTTTATTTCAACGGCATGGTTGAGCTGTCAATCAAATTCCACCATTGAGCCTCATCAAGCCATGAGGTACGAAACCATGCCGTTAAAAATCAAAATGATGAGAGTACAGTCGGGCATTGTACATTCCGTGTCTCCCGTACAATCTACGATTTGTTTAAGTCACTTCGCTAAACATTTGTATGGCCAGTTTTATTTTTTCCTTGAAATCGAGTATTTCTCGGGTAATTAAGACAATCCAATATGGACATAAAAGACTTGAAAATCATCTTTAATTTTAAAAGGAATAAATAAAATTCCCATTGAACCATTTTTGTTTCTAATTTACCAGGGCGTAGGCTGAAAAGGTTGCTAGAAGCAAGTAAGCCAAGCACACTAATAGACGTTGGATTTTGACTTTGTCCTGTGACGTTGACAAATTGTCCGCATTTAAATTAATCGACGAAACAAAATTTTTAATTATTACACAATGTACTGAAATAATTCCAACCTGGAGAATTTTGTTTAATTTCTAAGTAATTTTACTCATATATTACGGTAGTAAAAATAATCATCATTAATAATGATGATTTATTATAATATTTATTTATACTTTGGTTTCTGTTTCTAATAAACAATTTATATTTTCAATATTAACAGTATATTATTAGCTGCATGAGACGCCCAAATTATTAGCTGCCACCATAAATTTATTCCAAAATAAAACGTCAATCGCATGAATTTAACATAGAAAATAAGTTCATATAAGGTGAGTAATTACATTTCATTCATTTCATGTTTAACGTTGCATATTTTGGGCTCTCAATATTTTTAGTGAAGAAACATACTTGACCATTAATATTAAAATAAAACGCCAACAAATTCTATTTAATTTGAAAAGCATAGAAAAAACCGCTTAAAAACCTTTGAAGGCAAAAGGAAAGGACTACAGAGATAAGCTTCCCTTCCCGTGTGAAGCCTTTGCCGAAACCGCATGCCATATGGGAATACGAAACCCTGACACTATAAGGAACAAAGTAATATTGGAAAGGGTCAGCACGTTCTAGGATGACTGTTCATGACATGTTCACAGCTTTGTGATAGGTAAGTAGACAAAGTTATAAAATCTTGTTAAGATCAATGTTAAAATACATTTGG
>JAQIVZ010003770.1:0-12489 GCA_034700945.1 Arrhopalites spinosus
CAACAGTTGTATGGGCAGTGCCCATTGGGCACTTTCGACCAGACTTTTTCCTTTGACCTCCAGATGTCAACAAAAGTTCCTCGTATATATGTAGGCATATTTATGAAAACCCTTAGTTGTGGGGCAAAAATTCTGAAACTTGGCAAAAAACCTCTCCTTGACCACCTCACCAAATGTTCTTTTAGGACCATAACCCTACTTTCATTTCCTTGACCTCCAGAGGTCAAAATGACTTATTTTAGGTGACAGTCTCTCCTATAATTCCACATAATTCTAAAATTCTGAAAAAAATCAGACGTACGCAAAATCATGTGCTCTACGAGACTTTTTCCACTTTTTTAAAATTTCGAATTCCGTGACCTCTGTCCCAGGTCAAAGTTTTTGGTGACCTTCAGAGGTCAGTCCTATCACTTTTTTTTGCTATGACCACCCAACCAATATTAATCCCCATGCTCTTGACATTCACTCCAATTTTTTTCACAATTTTCAAGTGACAGGGGTCAAAGGTACAGGTCATTACTCAAAGTGACTTTCAGGAGTCAAGTTACGGGTCACAAAACGTTTTGTCTGAAGAAAAGTTGTGAGACACACTCTTATCCATCGATTTTACCCAATTTTATGAGAATCAAACGACAAGAACGGTTAAGACTCACTGTTACCTCGTGCCACTCGTCTTCAGTGAATTCAATCATATCACAGTGGATCCTGACTGTTCCTGTCGTTTGATTTTGATGAAACTCGATAGAACGATGGACCAGAATTTGTCTAACAACGTTTGTTCAGAAAAAAAATTTGTGACCCGTAACTTGACCTCTGAAAGTTACTTTGCGTAATGTCCTGTAGCTTTGACCTCTATCGGCCGAAAAATCTGAGAAAAATCAGAGTGAATGTCAAGAGTATGGGGAGCAATATTGCTTTTGTGGTCGTACCAAAAAAAGTGATAGGAGTGATTTCTGGAGGTCACCAAAGACTTTGACCCAGGAAAGAGGTCACGGAATTCAAAATTTTAAAAAATTGGAAAGACAGTCTTGTAGAGCACATGATTTTACGTACATGTGAATTTTTTCAGAATTTTAGGTCAACGGAGGTCACCGGCGGAGGGCCAAACGAAAAATGACCTTCCGAAGTGAAAGGGAGGGTCACCAATTTTTTCAAGTTAGAAAACATGCTTAGAACATCGTTTTTTATCATCCTACCAAGTTTCTTTTAAATCCAGATGAATGAAAGCGAATTATCATAATGTCACGCTTTCCTTTGGTTTCTTTACAAAACCAATTGAAATTCGAAAAGTCCCCCAAGACTACCGGTGTCATTTGATTTTAATGAAACTTAGTAAGATGATAAAAAACAATGTTCTAAGCATGTTTTCTGACTTGAAAAAAATTGGTGACCCTCCCTTTGACCTCTGAAAGTCCTTTCCTGTTTGGCCCTCTACCGGTGACCCCATTGACTCAATATTCTGAAAAAATTCAACTGTAGAGGCAAGGCTAAGTTGAACGATATTGGTTCTGAGGTCATATCAAAAAAGTCAATTTTGTGACCTCTGGTCCAGTCCATAGTATTAGTTGTGACCTAGTTGACCCCGAAAGGTCAATGATGGCTTACCACGAACAGTAAACTTGTTTTTTATGACGTCATCTACAATTTAAATTTTTTTCAAAATTTTCTACCAGGCGGCGTCCATGTTATAGAGCCTTTCCTAAACTGACTCCTGGAGGTCACACATGGGGTCAATAAATTACTTCGTGTCACCAGGAATGTTAATGAGATCCGAATGAAGCTTTTTAGACGTCGTGATTATCTTTGGAATCGAAAATAATATTATTTTGACATGTTTAACGTTGTCAAAACAAATGACATAGCTGGCGGCGGGAATCCGCCAATTTGGCGGGAAGGTTGATAGACCAAAAACTGACACACTTGTGGACCTGCTTTGTGCCAAGTTTCAGAATTTTTGGTTGTGTAGTTGTTTTTTGCGAGATTTTTGCAAATTGACATTTTCATTGCATTTTGATACAAAAAAAGATCCCCCGAACTCCTTTTCGTCATTTTCGGAGACGGATTTAAGTAGGACTACACGCGTGAACCAAGTTGTTAATACCAACATAAGTGTGCACTGTGCTTAATTTCATGTTGGTTCACGCTTGTAGTCCATCCGAAAAAGTTATTGCATAAGGTCCTTTATTTATTTACAGAGAAAATGCCACTAAAATTCGTAAAAAGTCGAAGGGCAGCTGACCACCTAGTGGTTGATGGTCATCGATTTTTAAAAGATGCTGTAGTATTTCCCACTACATATTGGAAAGATCCTTTTTTCCTTTTTCCAATTTTTTCATGAGAACTCGTAGGTACCTAACCCCTGTCAATCAAACTGCAAAAATGAACCTTTTTATATACACATTTTTTCATGTGTGTTCAATGGCTATTTGGCTATGAATGAAAGCCTTTTTTATTTTTACTGTGTTTAAATTGATAAAAATATTTAAACAGAAAGACAAATTCCACTCTCCTCCTCCTTTAATTTTTTTAACAATCCTATTGGCTGGAACGTTGTGACAGACAACGGCAACATGCACATGGTCAAGGAATTGTTGGTAAGAAGAAAGAAAGGATTCCTTTGAAAAGTAGCCCTTGAGTCACAGTTCGTGATACCATAATTTTAGGTGCTGTATAGGTTCTACATTCAAAGGAGTACCTACGAAGCGAGTTGAAGAGAGGTTGATAATATGAATCTGAGACTCGGTAAACATTTGAATAATTTAATATTCTATTTATTAGAATCCATTTATCTTGTCCATATGCTTGTCCCATAATATTTCCTGTGTGTATACAGGATTACAGGGTGTGTTAAGCTAAAATTAATTTTTGTGGGGTTTGGAAAAACTTAAATTGAGACTAAAAATTGTACGAATTTTATATTAAAATAGTTTTGAATTACAAAAATTGAAGATTTTTTAATTTTAATTTATTTTGTAATCAAGTGTGAGATGTTCAGTTAAAAGTGAAAGAAAAAATTGAAATTTAGTGGGGAAAATGACAGGATTTTTAATGGGAGACACACTGTACATTGTAGGAATTATACATGGGGCTTGTGAAGGAATTTTATTGAATAAAAATGAAGAGAAATGGGAAATAAGATACCTGTACATGTGTGGACCATGTCTGTATACTCAAACTGTACAGATATGTACAATCAGGTCGTGTTGTCTCACCCTGATCTTTGGTGCAAAAAAATTCATTTTTTCTACAAATGTGCATTTTATGTACATTTACAAGGTACGCATATCTTTGTGATGATTTCAAATATAGGCACATACACTCGTATGTACCTAATATTTCTGGAGCCCCTACAAATGTGTGTCTGTGCCTACAAGAGTAAAATATAATTTTCCGTATCTCTCCTTTCTCCATTTACCAATGTACTGGCTGAACACACAATTCCACTTTCCCCATCTCTCCGCATAACAAGACTCTCTCTCTCCGTACAACTATTAACTTTCACTCCACGCGAAAGGAGAAAGGAGCTGATAGTCTACTGGACATTCCAATTCGGTTTTTTTCTCACTCATTTTCTTGTATCATTTTTTATTCCACCCTAATTGACCACATTAAAGAATTTTTTAATCATTACTCTCCGGAAGTAGAAATACTTTAATTTTATAACTTGAAAAAAATTAATGGAACATGATTAAAATTTTAAAAATGTTCACTCATTATTACCTGCCTATATTGTATAATTTAATTTAACTGCAGCAAAAATTAATTGTGCATATTGAAGATAAACATGATAAAAGGATGTTGCATATTTGACCTATTTGCTCGCTTCTCAGCTTTCACTCAAGTAATTTTTTAATTGCGTTAGCATTTTGATTCTACTTGACACTTAATTGAGAATCACTTATTTCAACTCGAAGCCACGTGGATTTTGCTGATATTGGCTGTTACTGAGCAAATTAAAAAAAGTGTTATAATTATTTCATTTCCTTTCCACCCACCCATCACTCTCATTTTTGGCGTTTAAAAGAAATCTAAATAAATTCATCTTTTCTCTTGCCAAGATTTTAATCCACAAATTTTTCTTTGATTTTATAAAATCAAGAGACAAAGGAAATTAAACATGAAATTAAATTGGAAAGGATTTTTAATTGTCTTGGTTCTTTTATCCACGGCAAGGACTAAAGTTTTTGCTCAGGATGAGGAGCGACCATCTGGAGAAACTTTTGACAATTTTACTTTTAACGCTGACATTGAGGTACAATTAAATTATAATTTTAAAATGATACTAACAATTGGTTTTTAATAATTTTATCACTATAATTATTATTGTGATAAATATGATATGTAAAAAAAAACTTTAACCTCATGACGACTTTTTACATCATATGACGTTACATTGTCATACAAATGAATTTAATGAAGTAGGGATGAGGTTAAAGTCATTTAAAAATTAATATCTTTTTTGTAACTAATGGAATTTTGTCAAAAATTAGGTTACATTAAAGCTTTGAATATTTAATGTTGTAAAATAATGGAAAAAGGGTAAGCCTTTAAATATGAATTCAATTTTATTGGCTTGATTTTCTTCCAGAGAATGCGAGAAACCCGAGCTGGACGCACCCTCACTCCCTGTAAAAATGGTTTTACTAAATGTCCTCTATTCCAAGAATGTTGTGAGGGTTTTTGTTGTGAACTTCATGAAATTTGTTTATGTAGAACTTGCGGAATCAATGTAATAAATACCTGTTGTCCCATCGAAAATATTTGTGGAGATTTTTGTTGTCCAAATGAAAACGTTTGTTGTAATGGAACATGTTGTTCCACCAATTCCATTTGTTGTGGAGGCGTCTGTTGCCCTACAGCAACGCCCACCTGTTGCAATGGAGTTTGTTGTCAAACAATAGACGAGGAAGACAGTATTGCCACTCAACAATGTTGTGCTGGAGCCACCTGTTGTCTAACGTCGCAAAAATGTCTAGACGGCATGTGTTGTCCACCAGGGGTCACAAATGCTTGTGGTGGGAAATGTTGCAACGCGGGAGAATTTTGTTTGAATGAATATTGTTGTGCCCATTTCAGGAAATGTGGGGAACTTTGTTGTCCCTTGGATTCCATCTGTTGTGGAGGGAAACTTTGTTGACCAAGTAATTCGACGTGTGTGGACCCTCCAAATGGCACACCTTTCTCTCCAGCTTGCTGTCCTGGAAGCTGGAAAGTGTGCAATGGGCGTAGTTGTTGTCCTCCAGAGTTACATTGTTGTGATTCTTTTTGCTGTCGCACATGCAATGTCGCTCGCAATGGTTGCGTTAATTCACCTGCCTGCTCTTTGTTGTAAAGATTTTTTATTAGTACGATTTCAAACTATTGTCATTTCAAAACGTACGATTCAATGTATTTAATGAGTAATTTAACTAGCAAATTACATTAAATAGAAGAGAATATTAATCGTTTTAATTATCATTTTTCGTCCTCTTAACATTTTTTTGTTCGGTTTTATTCAATTGCAATCAATTATCATTCTCTTTGTACCAACTACATACATATACAAGCAGCCTTACAAGGGAACATATTTAGGTGGTCGTGGTGGCCGAGTTGGAGGCTGAAACTGTTTTATTTTTGAAGTGATTGATAAAACTTCATCATTATTTTATTTTATTTACAATGCACTTATTTTAATTAGCTACCATAAAATTAAAAGTAAATACATTAAAATCCATCCATACTCCCGGGTTTTCTAGGGTCATAGACAGGAGTCAAAGTTCCATTTGAATTTCTCACAATACCACAAGTTGCCGCCAATTTTGGACTTAGTCTAGTGTTGTAGCCCAATTGTTCCAGCTGTTTGAGCCATTCCTATTTAAAATTTTACAATGGGTGGGCATTTAGTTATTGATTTGTACATTGTAGTAAGTGGAATCATTTTAAATTCATTTCCGTTTTGAAAATGGTAAGATTAGGCAATGTTTCCAATGAAGAAGGAACGGGAAACATTACCGAATCTTTCCGTTTACAAAGTGGGAAACTTAAATAAAAATGGTCTTACATTGGGAAATTCATTTTCGTATCTGAGAGTCATTGGAAATAACTAGAACAGGAAACAATGTGAATTATTTTAATTAGAATTAAATTTTATTAGTTTTAAATGTTAACCTGATGATGTATTCTCGGTGCTTCAATTGCCTCTCTCAACGTTTCATTAAACCATAAATTTCTCATGGCTACCTATACGCGTTAATTGGTTCGTTATTTCAGACATACAATTATTTTTTTAATTATAGTTCACTGACATAAGACGTAATTGTGGTAATTTTTGTGCCCCCAGAACTTCCAAGAACGAGACGAACTCTTTGGTCATCGTCAGTAAAAATTGATGGGGTCATGGATGACAGTGGTCTCTTTTCTAAATTTAATATTAATTAAATTGTTAATTAAGATCATTATGTTTAATTTTAATTGTCATTTAAAAGTTACTTGGCCGTATAAAATTATTTTCTGAAGGAGGAAGGCCAAAATAATTTGTAATATTTGGCGCTGAAAAATCATCTAGTTCATCATTCAAAATTATTCCCGTGCTCTCTGATCGTATTCCAGCCCCGAAGCTACACGACAATTAAAATTAATTGACTTTGAACCTTAAAATAAATTTTAAAAAGTTGTACATTAAATTAATTGTACTCGTCACTGAAATGGCATCCCCATTTTGACTCAAAATTGATAAATGAGCTGTCCCGTGATCATTTGGAGTGTAAAATTTAGCGCCATAAAATTCGGTTGAATTGTTTGCGATCTTCGTGTCCATAATTAACTTTTTAATTGACTTTAAATAATTTTCTGATTTTGTCAAGTTGTACACCACCTTAATTATAATTTAAGTAATTTAAAAAGAATTCACAAACGTTCATTTTATGCCCGAAAAATTACCTTTTTCAATAATTGAACCAATTAAAATTACCTCTTGGACTATTTGCGTCACTTCCGGGTCATCGGGGTCACCTAAGAGAGTTCTTTCGGCGTAGGCGTGCATAAAACTTTGAATAATTAAATGATGCGTCTTGACCGCTTCCTCATTTTTAATTGAATTTGAATTTAATTTAAATTCACTTAACAGTCTCAAAATAAAAGCTTCAACTGCGCCACTTCCAGGTGGCGGGACAGTATGCAGTGTAAAATTATCATAAATTGGTACTTTCAATGCTTCTGACCATGTGACCCTTAATTCAAAATTAAATTAATTAAATTCTTGACATCCTCAATAAACAATTAATTCACCTGTAATCCAGTAAATCTTGTTCAGTAATAATCCCGCCCAATTTTTTCAAATCCTGGAGAAACCACGTGCTCAATTCATGTACAGAACTATTGTACAAAGCATCGGCGCCAAATTCCGAAATAATTTTGAAAGTTTTCCCCAATTTTTGTCGTTTGATCCAATCCCCAACCTCCCACACTTTTTTGGTTTCTTGATTGATAAAAATGGAGGCCATGGAGGGCTCACTCAAAATATTTTCGTGCTCTTGGTCTAAACAACGTCCATGTGGTTTATCTACTTGGTAGCCTTCTTGGCATATTTTAATTGTCGGCGCCACTAATTGTGACCAGGATACTTTGCCGCTTCCGTGTTTTTTGAATAATTCATAAAGACCGCGTAATTCTCCTGGTACACCTACAGAAAGGCCGCCCTTTTGGGATTTTTTTTCTTCTCCATTGAACATGTTTTGGCTTGCCGCTAGGGGGGCTGTTTCACGGGCATTTAAAACCTACAAATATTATTTTTTTAAAAAAGCCACAGAAATGGTTGTGAACACTTAAATTTAAATGCTGGCGCCATTACCACCGACTCCTTGGTAGTCCCATTGTAAATAACCATAAGAAACCCACCACCAATCCCCGAGCTATGAGAATGAACCACGCCCATACAAAGCAAACTAGCAATGGCAGCATCAGCTACATTCCCGCCAAAATCTTTTAAAATATTCTTGCCAATTTGAGCACAAATTGGAGTGTCACAGACTATAGTGGCATTGTTGTAATGGACATTTAAAGGTTGAATTAAATCACAATTATTTTTGGTAACAAAATAAATGTAAACTCCTACACCAATCGAAGCCAAAATACACAAACTTGTTATTATTTTCAAGCAACCGCGCGTCAACATTTTGACAATTAAATTTTAAAATCCTTTAATAAAATTTTCAAATAGAATTTTCGTTGTGGCAAAAAACGTTGGTAGATTAAAAGGGATTTTGAAAAAGTGGCAAAATAATTGGCACACTTAAAATTAGATAAAATGGAAGGGCACGATTTAAATGGTATTTAAATCAAGGCCGTGTCAATTTGTCAATTAAGATCAAAAGGCGGAACATGACTTTGTCAATCTTTACATTTTTTTTAAATCTAAATTATTTATTTCCACGTGTACAACCCCCCTCCCCCCTCCTCAATAGAGAAATCAAGTTAAAATATTTATTTAATTTAAACATAATTTAATTGGAGGCTAAAAAATGAATTCAAAATTTAGCGGGAGTTTTCATTTGATGATTCATGACACCAAACAATTTCTCAGAAAAATAAATGGAATGCATGCAAACGAGGGAGCCTTGAGGGGACGTGAATGGAGGCTAAGGCCTTTCTTGGAAAGCCCATCATTTTGTTAACCAAAATTCTGAGAAAAATTTAACTACAATGAGACTATTAGAAAGTTAGTTCCAAGAATTTAAATTTAATTTTAATAAAGGTAAAAGGTTGGGAGGATTAAAAAGGATTCAAAATTGTCCCTTGGTCTTGGCCTTGAAATCGTTTAGGACCCTTTGAGTTAATTTTTTATTACAATAGTTGCCTTCTAACTCCCAACAAAGTCACTCCACTTTTTTGTGTACAATTTAAATTTAAATTATTTAACGGGAGATTTATTTTTAGTGAATTTTCAAGTTTGTGACCTGACCTAGGGTAAGATATTTTACATTAACTGAATTTTAATTAATTTAATTATTGTAATCAATTCAAAAAATAACTAAGTACACTTGAAGAGTCTTGAAGACATTTTAATTTTGTCGAAAACATTGAAAAAATAAATATTTTAATTATTATTTAATTGAAATTACAATAGCTGTCAAGATGGGCTCCCTAAATCCTGAATCTGATCAGCAAGTGGAAGAAAAGGTTTTTCACAATTTAATTAACAGAAATATTAAATTAAACTGAATAATAATTAAAATAATTTAATTTAATAACAGAAAATTCAAATTCCCCGCCATCTTGTGGCAACAAGAATATTAATGTGTAAAGTAATCACCCACCCCCATTCAATTTACCCGCTCACCGCCTCCCGCCATCCCCACACCCACCGACTGATCACCAGTAACAATTCAGTGGCCATTTATTTTGAATTTTCTGCCAACGGTTCAGCCTCCATAATTGGCCCTGAAGGGAAAAAGAATTGGAGATCATTTAAACTTTTTCTTGACCCCAAACTTGACCTGTCCATCATCAATTTTTTCTTTGACTCTTGTGACATTGGGAATAATGTCCAACTCATAAAATTATTTTCTTACTATCGACGTCAAGTTAAATATTTGACCCTTGACATTCCTGACTGGATTTTAAGTTGGTCAGTGAAGGGAATTTGTTTGCAAAATTTAATCAAGATTTTTGCGCCAAATTTAAAACATTTGCAAATCAAAAGATTGCCTTTAGTCTGGCAAGATCGATTCACTTCATTGATGGTCAGTCTAGCAGGTGGGACGACAGTGGGGACAGATGATAAAAATAATTTGAAATTGGCCCCAAAAGGGAAATTATGGAATTTAAAATCAATTGAATTTCCTCTCAAAAGAATTGAATTAAATTTTGCAATTTTAAGAGACTTAAGAAGAGCAGCAGACAATTTAAAAAATTTTAATTTAATTTGTGAATTAAAACAAAAAGAAAAATATTTACAAGAATTGGAGAATTTTTTCCCTCTCAAAATTTTGGAATTGGAGCCAAATGGACCGTCACGTGATGAAATAATTTTAATTGGAAATGTCAAAAAAGCTCGCCAATTTACTGACCTTAAATTTGACCCTTCGCAAGGTTCCCTCCACTTGCTTTTCCTAGCTTTGTGTGAACCTCCATTAAGGTCAGTGGAGGTGAAGATGGTTTCTATTTGTGGTCTTCAATTTTATGAAAAATGTCCCAAGTCAATTTTAAAAATAATTTTGGATTCAACTAAAGAAACTTTGATGGCTTTGAAATTTGAAATATTGATTTCAAAATTTTATCATTTTTTTCATCTTTTTCCTAGTTTGAAAAAAGTTGAAAATATTCAATTCAATTTGGCTGACGCAACTTGTTCCCCAAGTTTACAAAGAAATTTTTTTTTAATTTTTGACAATTTAAAATTCCCCGCCCTCCGTCATGTGACCTTCATTAATTGTCTCCAGACAAAGAAATTATTTCAAGGTCAACTTTGTGGGGTCAAAAGTTTGAGGATGACGTCACAATGGCTGAGTCATTTAAATTGGATTGAAAATATTTCAAATATTTTCCCCGCCATTCAAAATTTTGAAATTATTGAGGGAGATTCTTGTACGACGGAATTTTGGAATTTGAGTAAAATTTTGAGAATTTTTGGGAATTTACAAAATCTTAAAATCCATTTTACTTTGGGACCCGCCCATGAGGGAGTGGCTTTGAAGACGGCGGTTTTTGTGTCTGAGTTGATGTATCCCAAAAAATTGGGATCGAATTGTGGCGGGATTGGCATGGAACAGAAATTTCGGGCTGTTTTTTATCCATTTCAACCAGTTAATTTTCAAGAGGTCAATGAGAATGACCTTGATCTCAATTGGATTTTTTTACCTCATTCAATCCCTTGGTCGTTTTTGATGAAGCCAGAGATTTTGGTTAAAATTCCCATGATGGTTAATGGTAAAAAAAATATTTGAATTCAAATTATTTTGCGAAATTAAATTTTTATTTTTTTTGAAAAGCTTCTGGGCGGGAAGGAATAAAAGAGATGGTGAGCCTTTTTGAAAATTGTGGAATTTGGAGAAAATCTTTCAAGGATGATGCCCATCGTCAACAATTAGCTGAAGAGATTCAAGTCAAATTATTGGACTGGTGCGTGACCCCTACTTATTTAGTAGGTCAAGCTAATCAAAATTTTGGGTGTTCATTTCCTCTTGAATTTTAAAGATTAATTATTCTAAAATAACTTCTTGTACATTTGTAAATTAATAATTAAATTATTTTGGGCCAAAATTTTAACGCCCCAGTGACAAGTTGACTTAATTAGTTAATTTAATTTAATTTGATTATTATTATTATTCTTTTTTAAATTTAAAATGTTCAAACTCAAATAAATAAACAAATTTAATTAATTTGATTGTAATTTATATTTGAAACCATGATTATTCTAATTTGTAATCTTTTCGCCGCCAATAAAAATTAATTTTTTCAATCCAAAACTTGATCAAAATTAATTATTTATATTGTAAGCAGAGCAATCCGCAATCAAATGGGCTTTAATTAATGTTTAATACAGTAGCTGGGATCTTGAAGGAACTCTTTTTCTACGCAGAATTCCTTGAGTTTGTATGATTTACTAGAGCGTACATATACAGGGTCATACAAAACCTTGTGCTCCCCCCCTACAGCCTAAACTAGAAGCATCAGAAAAAATCCAAAATTATATCTTTGTAGTACCTTCAATTCTACATCTAGTCCTCCTACTTTCATTGACCCAGGTCAAAGGGTGTTGATGTAATAAAATTTTAAAAAAAGGTATAAAAAATTTAAATTTTTTATGAAAAAATTAAAATTTTATTTTGTAGCCCATTGAATTTTATGCCTAATACTTGAAAATTTTAGAAACATTTGGTCACTGTTTGAAATTTTTAAAAATAAATTTTAAAACAACTCAAAATCCAACTTCAGGAAGGTGCAAGCTCAGTGTGGTGTTACTTTAGATTTTATTTTTCTTGAGCTACAAAACCAAACTCAAATTAGTTGAAATTGCACTAGTTGATAAAGAATTAAATGGGCTACAAGGTAAAATTGCTTGCTTTTTTTCCAAAAAAATTTTTATCAAAATTTTACACGTTTTTGAAAAAAACTGACTTTTTTTCAAAATTTTGCAACAGAACTCCAAGTTTTCAGTTTTTATTTTCCAAATTGACATGACTGATGCAAAATTCAATGCTCTTTTTGATAGTTATCTTGAAAGTTAATCAAAACATTTTCTGTCTTCAAAAAAAAATAATTTCAAAAACTTCTTTTTTTAAAAAACCACAAAAGTTTGAATTTTAGCGCTCAACTCTACACCCTTTGACCTGGGTCAATGAAAGTAGGAGGACTAGATGTAGAATTGAAAGCTCTACAAAACTGTATTTTTATATTTTTTCTAAGGCTTGTAGTTTAGGCTATAGAGGGGGAGCAATGATGAACAGCTTGACCTCTAACGTTTTTGGTGACCTTTACAGGTTACCATTTTACTTTTTCTAATGTACTTTT
>JAQIVZ010003771.1:0-12478 GCA_034700945.1 Arrhopalites spinosus
AGACCCGGACGGGACGGGACGCGTCCCGTCCGGATCCGATCTGGACGGGAGTTTTTGCGCTGATCTCCCCCCATAATTTCGGGTTACCCGACGCGATGCGAAGCCGTACATTTCAGCCTAGTCAAAACGCATGGACATTATGACATGATGGGACACTCGATTGATTAAAAAAGTCATTTAAAACGACATTTATGTATTAATTAATTATTTATACATTAATTCAGCCAAAATTAACTGGGTAGTACAAAGACAAGAGGGTCCTTCTCCAAGTTAAAATGTCATGAGTAAATTAACAGTAAAATTAAAGACAATGGAAAAAAACAAAAGGGTCATCCCCCTATCCAAAAAGTACATGTTATTCACCCTCACCGCTATCGGTTTCATCCCTTTCAAGTCCCTCCGAATGGCCCCACTTGACCCCACAAAATTCGGTTCATAAACAAGGGTCCCCAACAATCTTGGCGTTCGGATGGAATTCTCCAAGATTTCATAGGCATGGCCATACAAAAGTGGGGGTAGCATGTTGGTAAAAATGACGGCATTAAACAAGAAAAAAATGAAGGAGTGGGACAAGGTTGAATGAAATCGAATTAAAACATAATTATAACTAACAGAATTAATCGAAAAGAATGTTTTGATGAATTCCATCTCCCCACTGTAAATCACATTAAAATTCTTTACCAAAATCCAATTTATTTTATACATCCTTTTCACCACCGCCATCTCCCTCCCATTTTTAGGAATGTTTTTTCTGTACAAAAATAATGTAATCGTTAATTAAAATTTAAATAATATAAATGAACTCACTCTTCATTTAAACCCGCTGTGGATTGTTGAAAACTTTTAATGAGAACAGTTTGCATGGTAAAACTGAAGAGGGAGGAGGAGATGAAACTGATGAGGGTACACGCCTCCAGGGTCAGAAAGATGGGCCAGGTGTACTCCCAGATGTACCAATTTGGTGGTAAGATGGAGTACAAATTATGCGGTTTCATTGGATGTTTGATCAAGTCCATCATGAGGGACATGAAAATATTTATGTGACCTGGAATCCACGTCAGCATGTACTTTTCTCCAAAGGTCAAACCTCTGTCAAATTTTTCATTCCCTTATTTGTAAAAACCAATTAATTTTTTTATTCAAAATGTAATTATGAAAGTACTTACAGTTTAATTGGGAGACTTGATTAAAAAGCCAACAAATTCTTCTCCTTCTCCGGAGGATGCTAATGAGTCGAAAAGAAGTGTCAAAAAATATGTAGGCCCTGCATCCAATGAAACAAATCAACTCAAAATTCTTCATCCAATCATCCTCCCGCATAAAATGCACCAATCGACTACACAAGAACATTAATTGAAACAACAAGAGACCAGCTGCAATCATTGAAACTATATTTTTCACAATTGACTCTGATGGCGTCATTGTGGCGGGATTTGTAGACCCGCCGACTAAACTCCCTTTGTAGGTGCAAGAAACTATCCCAATCTTGGTGGCAGTTTTGAGCAAAAGGTCAAATGACCGCCAGAGGATTTTTTGAAACATTTCGTCGGCTCAGTCGATAATCTGCTCAGTTGTGATTGTTCAGTGCAAAATGTGACACTTTTTGATGGGTTGAACTCAGAACGCAGAATTTATATACCCTCCATATTTTAAGACTGCCGATTTGCTATAGTTAAAAAATATTTAATTTTTTAGTTCTTTTTTTGTCTGAAATTGTTGCAAAAGAATGGGGAGAAGGCTTTGGACTTAAACAGTTTCCACATTTTTAGTTAACTTCAAGTAACCGAAATTAAAATGTCCGTTTTTATGACGAAGACAGCAAACTATATCAACAGTTTTTAGTAAACACTGAATTTTGAATTTTAATTCAGGCGTTGTTTGTGGATATTTATAAGAATTTTTGAAAATAGTAAAATGAAAATTTTAACTCTGATGGCATGTAAAATATTGACCTGAGGATATTTTTATAGTCCAAAACTTTGCAGGCGGGATAAAAAAATAAATGAAAAATATTCTTTTTGTTGAAATCTATGATGACACAACACCATTGGCTATTTTATAGGGGCATGTATATTTAGGAGGGTACACACAGGCTATTTTGCCTATAGTTCTAGCTTAATTTCTACTGTCTAGCTTTTTGGGCTTTGTCTGTAGAGCTGATTGAGAGTTTGGTTGGGGATTTTGTAGGGACTAAAATGGTTTTTGGCAACCCGGGTCGGTTTATTTTATTTTTGGGTTGATAAGTAAATGTCGATTAAGAAAGACATGGACAATTTTTAAATTGTATTTACTCTCAACAGACTAAAATATGTATTTACGTTTGAAGGCTATCACTGAGTTGATATTTGGAATTAAATGTTGTGAAGTGTCACACTTCGAGTGTGTTGACTTGCCTTCATGATAGACCATCCGAGTAAATTTCATAGAAGTTTCCATGTCAGTTGCGACATCCTAACATTTTGTGGTTATAGGCCGACAACGTTTACATTACAGTTTGACAAGAAATATTTTTGAAAGAGGTCAAATTTCTCCAATTTGAAATTATTGTCACCAATTTAAAAGTCAAAATGTTTGGGGGTTTGGCGGATTTTACAAGAAATCAGAAATTCTCCAAGGGACTATTAACAAATTAAATATTATCCAGTACACAAACATGACGTCAATCTGAAGAGGGGATAAGTTCAAAAGCATAATTTCCATTTATTTTTCTTTACAAGTTCTTTGTTTTTACTTGACAGTTGACAGGCTAATTACGCACGTGATCAAACAGTCGAGATTTACATGCTACCCACCTAAACAAGGGCATCACTTGTAAAATCATTCTTTGTGATGTAAATAAATTCGATAAATCAAGTACCACACAAACATGGCGTGACGCCATTGGCGTCATCTAGCCTTGACCATACCAAGAAAAAACATGTCGGGGGAGCCAATGTAATTTATTATTTTTCTCAAGCTTCAAATAAAAATTATTTTAAAGAAATATGAACCAGAATCTTAATGGAAAATAATTAAAAATTTGAATGAATCGAGTACAAAATAATTTAACATAAATGAAACCTGTAACAAACATTTGAATGTATTTCAAAATAAATGGTGGCACTGGACCAAAATAATTAGAGTACAAAATCAATTATATTTGTACTCTAATTATATTACTGTACTTAAAGTAGCAGACAAAGTAGGGAGAAGAGATAAAGAACGAGAGTAATTTATGCAAAATTATACATCTCAAACATTTTCCAACGTCCCACTGATTTTCCGTGGGAGCTCATCCATTGAATTTCCTTACCGTAACCATAAACGGTCGGTCATTAGACTTTAAATGTTATGTTGACCACACCGTTTTACCAAACAAGTTTCGCGCTCATTTATCTCATTTATTCCATTGACAAATAGTAAAAAAAACAATTTTTTGGGTTCATAGACATTTTTATCAAAGAAATAATTTTTTCTTTGAACAAAGAAAAATATTTTGTGAACAATAATAGAATAATTTTTTCTAAAGGGTCTTCAATTGACTCAAAAGTTGTTGAATAACTCATTCAAACAAGTCACAATCATGTTTCAAAATGTCGTGTCCACACACAATAGAAATGGCCTCTCCAAACAGCTCATTTTTTTATTTTACTTTGTCAATCAGTCACCCAAACCAATAATTGACAATCTAGTTTGTATTCATTTCCAAATAAATTATATTCGTGAGAGGGAGGACTTTGGTACAACTTTCAAAATGGTGGCCATCACAAGCTTTATTTTTTCTCTGTTGACCTTCATGACAATAGTCAGGTCAAGGGGGGAACTGATGAACGTCAACTTGGTTGAATTTTTCAAAGAAATAGAAGACGACCATTGTTTCATTCATTTTATCCTCCCCAAGGTCATCTTATTCAATGAAAGCCCCGCCCCTTTAGTCCTTTCCACAGACCCCTTGAACTCTACTCTCGCTGTTAAAAAACATTCAAGGAGCGTCATCGTCTCTCTAAAACATTTGAAATGTTTTATTCAACTTGCTATTTTAGCAGACCCAGAAAAAGAAGCGGTAGAATTTGAAAAAGATGTTCATACGAATTTATTTCGAGGGCACTTGACTCGCTGGAACGGTCCACAATTAAAAATGCAAATTTGCATGGACAAATAGCACCAAAACTAATTATAATTATGGCCAATTCCCAACACCCTTGGATTCAACAGGAAAAATTGTTCCATAAATTTTATGACGCGCCCATTTTTCTCATTCTGTACACTCAATTAAGTCCCGTCAATTCAAAAGCCACCGGACAGTTAACGGGCCACTACATAAATCGACAACATCATGAAGTGGGATTGTACACCCAAAAAAGTTACAAAATGGACTGCCCCTTCCCAACATGTTACAGGGCCCTCACACAATTTTACAAAATTCTCGTAGACTACGGTCGAAATTTTTATTGGAAAATTGACAGCTCCCCCTGCCCTTATTTGAACACACAACAACTCAATCCTTTTGACCGAATTTTTTCAACTAAAATAAACGAGGCAAGTTCAAAATTTCTTGTATCTGGACTGAACCAAACTTTCGTCCAAATTTTTTTGAGGAGCAGCTCCGCGTCCGACTTTGAAATTGAAATGGGACTTCCCTTACCCGGCCGGGCCTCTAAATTTTATCCAATGGGCATGACTGAAGGATTCAAATTTATTACGGGGGACAGAGTGAAGCAAATTGAAAGTTACTTTGAAATTTATTTCGCGCCTTTCCGCCCTTCCATGTGGCTAGTTCTCATGTCCTCCGTTGTATTTACGTCCCTCATCGCTTCATTTCATGGAAATCAGTTCTTCAAAATGAGGGCCCTTGCAATTTCAACATTTTTCAAACTAGTCCGAATTTTGATAGGACAACCAGACCTGGACCGGGTGGGTATAACTGGACGGCGAATATATTTCGGGGTGTGGCTAGCGATGGGGGTGGTGCTGTTAAATGTTTACAGTGGGGTCCTCAAGTCAGACTACACCCTCCCGTATCCCTTCACCACTCAATGGAAGGAGTTACAGGAAATGAGCCTTGTTGAAAACTTCAAAATTTATGTCATTCAAATCAACCACCCATGTTACAAAATTTATGGTGACAACAGATGGCGTATTTTTCAGTATAATGTAGACTTGGGTATGTGTAACGGAAATAAACCAATTTTTTTGCGGGAACTTTGTGAATCCTTTGAAATTTTCGGAAATGAGTGTTCAAATTGTGATGAAAATGTAAATGGAATATTTCAATTATCCCGCTGTGGCCAAAATAAAATGTGTGTGAGGTGGATAAACCTCATCAGGTTTCTCCAAAACATAAAAGTGACCTGTCAGGGTCAACTTGAAGAACTCATCAAGGGGATGAAAGGTCGAAGTGTTGTCATCGTGAGGGAGAGGGAATTTGAGTATTTTTGGAACATTTTTAAAATTCACATGAAAAAGTATCCCCGCTCCCACAAGTTTTCGCATAATCGAAATCATCCGGATAATTTTTTGAGACGACCTTGGGGCTATTTTGTGAATGATAATCATGAGCAACATGACAATTTAGTTCCGAGGCGATTGGGCGTTCTATTGAGCTCGGGGATTTACAAATTGTGGACGAGATGGAATCAAATTCAATTTCCGGGGGATTTAAAAGCAAAGAACAGACCGTTGGGTCAGGAAATTGAGAATTTTCAAGTTTTGTCATTTCAAAATTCGGATATTCATTTAATGTTTAAAATTCAGTCCATTTTGTTGTCTTTTTCCATCCTCATTTTGTTTTTTGAGGTTTTTGTCATTCCCTCTCTCGTCTTTTGGGTTCATTCTTATCAAATTTCAATTGCAATGGTGACACAAGGATGATTCAGAAATTTTCTCATTTGCCAAAAAAAATATAAACAAAAATTCTCTATTCATTGTCATTTTTACCTTTAATTAGCAGGCATTTAAAAAAGAACGTTGTTATTTGTTTGGTCACTCGATTTCATGGTCCAGAGCCAAGAGTGATAAAATGTGACGTCATAATTGGGGTTACGTCAGTGAACAGGTTTTTCAAGAAAAGTTTTATAAAATGAACAACCTTTTTTGCAATTTGTGCATGTACGAATTAATTAATTGGGTAACGTGTGTCAGTTGCAGTTTGCAAAACAGCTTGAAAGGTTCAAGTTCAATTTCCAGTCGGCGAATATTGGATGTAAAATTTTTTCCCACCAGTTTTATTTGAAGAAAACTAAAATGGTACGACAATAATTAATTATTTTAGCCTCATATTTGATGAATTGATTGTCAATTTAATTATTGTTGTTCAGCTTCAACAAAATAAAATCCTCATTTTGGCCACAATTTTGATCGTCCTGAGGATCCACAGTAAACTACCTGTTTGTTCCGGGGAAGATGGCCAACAGTTAATTAATTTGAAAGAGTTAAGTTTGAAGGAGAGATTAAATCGAGGGAAAAGGGAATTAATTAATGGTTGTAACAATCCCAATTACAAACGATGTTGTACTCTTAAAGAAGAGCAAAACTTTTCCTGTTTTGAAGGACGTTGTGATGGCAAGCTATGGACCAAAAAAGATGGCACCACTTTTATTCCCCGATGCTGCCGGTGCTATGAACGTTATTGTTTTTCGTGTCCAACTAAACCAGATGAGAACCAGTCCCTCCAACCTGACTATGATTACTATCCCGATTAAAATGTCAAAATTACCAACATTTAAAATAGCATAAATATTTAAATGGGGAGATTTTGACCATAATTGTTGTTAAAAACTGAATTGTCTTCAATAAATGAGTCACTTTTCAGTGAGTCTTACTTACAGTAAATGCGGGGCCATTTTTTCATAATTTCATTGACGGAATGAGCTTGCGAAAAGAAGTCTTTTTATTTTCAGTGGTCGCCAAAAAAATTGAATTTTGAAACTTGAATTTTCACTGTACCCTCGATAAAAACCAAATTAATTTAAGTTACAATTAATTATGAGCTTTTCTGCCTTAGAGCAAGAAATTATTCCAGATGAAAAGTTTCGTAACAATGAAATTGAAAATGGAATTAAAGTTCCCAGCTTTAAAGTCTCTTTGTCAAAATGCAAATTGAGTGATGGCGCCATTAGCCAACTTGTCAAAAGTGTGTATGGGTGAAGAAATGAAATGACTAACTTACAATTAGTTTAATTATCCTGTTAAACAGGTTAATGTGGTTGGAATTAATAAAAAGATAGAATTACAATTCACTTTTAATTATTGGGGTTTCTTGTCGGACGTGGACGCCGCTCGAGTAAAAAACATGTCCAGCGGTTCTCTCAGATTATGAGAGATTATGATGATTGATTCATCTCTGACAGGTAACAGGTAAGTTTCACCACAAAAAAGTATGCCACAAATTCTACGTAGAATTCTCTTTATTGCTTTATGGCCTGTGACTACACGTTCGACTTTTGCTCATTGAGAGTTTGAATTGAAGTGGGTACATTTTTTATTTAAAATCAATTTTAATAATTAAAATTATATTATAATAACAATGTAGTTATACTTAACTTTAATGATAGGCATTTTATTAATATACTGGGTGTCTCGCTCCAAAGTAGGCCGAGATTTTTATAGATTTTAGTTTTACGGTAAAAATTGAAGTTAGCCACTTTCAAGGTTGCCTAAAAAGTCTCGGTTTGTTCTTAAATCCTTGAATTGTATTTGCATTTGCAAGGATGTCATGATGAAAACCGAGACTTTTTAGGCAACCTTGAAAGTGGTTAAATTCAATTTTTACTGTAAAACCAAAATCTATCAAAATTTGGGCCTACTTTGGAGCGAGACACCCGGTACATCAAAGTTTTTCCATTAGTAGCCCCATGCACGTAATTGAAAAACGGAGTAGGACATAAAACTAATCTGACTCTAGTGCGCCCACTATTAGTGACGAAATGACTCGTTTGGCGTCCAACTCAACATATTTTGAAGTCCATTTAAACCACGCTTTTAATACCATTTCACTTTTTAAATGTATACTGACAAAAATACTATTTAATTAATTAAATTACAAAAATTTGCATTTAACTCATCTCAATTTGCATGCAACACAATTATGTTTTATTAGCAAAATTGTTTGTTCACTGATAATGATTTTGTGTTGAGTTGAACACCACTCAAAATTTGAGCCTCAACTTATAGAGCTTCATCACACAGTTAGTCTGTCAGACGACTATTTTTAAATTAAATATTTAACCTGGATTTATAAACTACAATTACGTCACATAAATTTAGACACCAAAAGTAAGAATCAAATTGGTCGAAATGTTGATCACAATCGAAATTATTGTCAGCACGAGCCCTTTGTCGCAAGTAAAAAATGTTCCCACGGTCACCCGAATCGGTCTACACGATCTTTGAAACATTTGAAACCAAACCGGTCCCGCCGTCCCCTTCCAAGAGTTGACCGTCTTCCTTGATTATGCGTAGACGTCCGCATATCGACGAAAAAGCAGGACAAGTCCTCCAGAAGCGCAAACTCCAACGACCAAAAATCTCACGTGTCCTGTCACCAACGCCAGGAAAATGTTCATTGTGGCCGCAATTGTGACCAAAATTTGCATTCCCACCAGAAATGTCCCGTACACGTCAGCATAGTGACATTGAAGGACACTCAATTGATTGTACGACTTGTACAAAAAATCTGGTGACCACCTTCTCTGACCTTGACTTCGCTTCTCCTTTAATCCCCGCATAGTACTACAAAAAAATTTATTAATTTTGGATTTTATCACAATATGAATGACCTACCTTGACCTCCTTAAAATGGACAAGATAGCGCTGACATAACAAAAAGTTGTGAGCATGTGCCAAAACAGAAAATAAATTTGAAAGGCACTAATCCAAAGATGAACAAGACCCACAAGGAATTTGACCGGAAATGAAAGAGAGCGTGGGTTTGATACCAAACTCGTTAAAAGTTCTGGTGACCAAGGTCGCCTTAGGACGCCACCAGCTCTGGCGATTGACATGAAGGTGTACAGAAAAATGGCGGCTTTCATTCGTCCCGCAATTTGACCCTCTGAGAATTCCTCGGCAGAATAGCTGCCCATTTGTCCTAGAAACAAACATTTTTAAGGTCACAAAGTCTATTTTTAAAGGTCATCTCATGTCTAACTTGAAATGGAAGTGGAGGTGTCCAAAATGGCGTTCATGATGTGGTGATGGTGGCCGTAATGATTGAGAGTAATCCAATGATTAAAATTGAGAAGAATGTAACCCCCCGCGACGTAATTCAAATTAATTTCGGCTAAAGTCCCCGCCCCTTCCCTCCATTTTTGAATGACTCGCAGAAGAAGAAACAACCCATAAATTATTTGAGCTCCAATAAAACCCACCAGGCGAATCCAATGACTTTTGGTAGGGTCAAATTTAAATTGGTCGCTGGATTTAGAGAATGAGTAGGGATGAAAGCGACAAAAATATCCAAAATTCATAAAGCGCCCAAATATTTGAATCGTTTTCTGGCTTAACATTTTCGTTTTTTTGTTTGTAAAATATTTCAGAGTAGGAAAATCAAGTTAGTTTGTAAAATTTTTCATGTCTATGTCTGAAGTCTCTGGAGTCAATGTAAAATGACGATTGTGGTGAAAGGCGAAAAATAAAATAATTGACCCCATATGTGACAGGAATGAAAATTAAAAATTGACTTTCTTGATTCTTTTTCTAGTAAAATGACTGTCACTCTCAATTCAATACCCGAGACAAAGGAACCGTGTGACACGCTCGTCGTGAGCAAATAAAAGTGTCTGCCATTAGACGTATATACGAATTTTTTGTATTCACAAAATCCATTTTGAACTTGTTTTAAACTAAATTAAGAGTCATTTACTTTAATTAACGTTGGCAATTTGCTTTGACTGTGCGGAGAACAAAGGGAATCAAAATTGAACTACCTGCAATTAGTCCATTTCAAACCCCCCTCACAGTTAAAATTTTTGTAGGGTCAAACGGGTCTATTGGGATAACTTTATTTTCATTTTTTACCTTCATTTTACATCATTAAGCCACTTGATTTTTGAATCCTTTAACTTGAAGTCGTCGTTTGGAGTATTTAAGGTGGTTCCTGCAGAACCACCAAATTATGAGCCATGGCTCAAAATCCGTAAAACAAAAAAACCTGTACCTACACCTGCTGCTACCAATACCAAAGGACATGTGCACTAATCCGAAAATCATAAGGAAAAAATCAGGCTGACTGTCGATCAACGCATTCCTATGGAGTCCATAGCATGGACACAATTCCTGGAAATCGCCATCATCCGAATTTGGGTGACTCAAAAAACTAAACAAATGTCTGTCTTGTGGGATATAAAAACGAATTTTGAAGATTCTGTGAGCATGCCCATATACAATATTCTTAAAAAATCGCCAAAACCCGGTTCCGGGGAATATAAATTGTTGTCCTGCTACTATTTTTCCATTAAGTCAACTTACTAGGGACATGGAAAATGGAACTGAAAATTAATCTCTAATTTTGAAAATATTTAAAGGTAGGACCGCAAACGTATTTTATTAGAAATTAAATCAAAAATGATAATAATTATATTGAATTATTCAATATATTTTACAGAGTAAATTAATAAATATAATATTAGTGCAGTTATGAGTTGAAACAACAGACACATTTTTGAATGAAATTATATAATCAAGTACATCAAAGGTATACATTAATTAGATAATTTATGATTATTTGTATTTTATCCACGTGCTCTTAAAAACTTAAAAATCTCCAAATCCATTCGTCCCAAATTCACAAAGATTATTTAGATTCAGGATAAACTGAGTTTCAGAGATATGAGCGGGCACAACCATTTCCATTGAGCAGGCATGGACGAAAAAATTTCCCGTTGTGACGACGCTTACTTGAAGTTCAGAGTCGGGTAAAAAGCTCCATCCACTCCAGGCGTTCAACAATTTTTTCATAATATTGCCATCTAGTAAATTTTAAAGAAAAATATCAATAATTGATAAAAAAATTTCATTAATTATTATTGAAATTTTTAGAGTTGTAACTTGACTCTTTGAAAAAGATTTCTCAGAATGTAATTTTCAAAAAGATTCGTAAAATTAATTAAATAATAAATTATTTTGAGAATTTTTAATTAACTAAAATGGCGTAACTCACCTCCAGTAGTGTAGAGAAAATTTTCAAAATAGTTTTTGATTCGTTCATGATTTCCCGTCCATCTAATTTGCCGGAGAAAAACTTCTATAGAAATTTCCAAACTTGAGAGGGATGGAAACAAAGCATCGACCAAAACCTGGCGGCCAGCTACAAAACTAGTGAGATCATACTGAAGTAAGACGAATTTGATAGCGTCCAGCTGTGGTCTTCTTTTTATCAATCACATGGTGATAAAGAATGGTAGCCAAAATATCATCCTTCTCCGACTCGTCCAGCCCTCCGACCCATCCATAATCTGCCGCGACCTTGTTCACGTCAGCCTCTAAATTCTTTTCATTTTCCCCGATGGTCCTGAAGTCCCACTGTTCAATCTATAAGTAGAAAAGAATTACTAACTCTGAGACATATGCAAATCGCTGGTCGTCTTCAAGCAAAATGTCCCATGGGCAGTGTTTACAGCCTGCTGATGGGTCGTTTTGCTTGAAGACCAGCGAAATGATTAATTAGTATTTTTGAAGGTTTTTTTGTCTTAGTGGGGTTAAAGATGAACCGTATAAAAAACTCCGAATTAAAATTTAGTACCGATTTAATGACGACCTTAATTTCAAAATCAGGGACGTCTTCTACAGTGATTATTTTCGAAGGAATTTCATTTGAAGAGGAACATAAATAGTGGGCAATGGCGGGGTTTACTCCAGGGAGGGAAATTCCAACATGGACTGCAGCATGGATGAAAAATAATCCAATGTCTTTGAAGGTACCATTTCGGACAAGGCGAATATTAGCAGCTGGGACCCTTCTATTTTCCTGCCCCTCAAAAAGGGCGACACGAGATGACCCAAGTGGAATAGTTTCATTGACTAGCGCTTGGTATGCGAGTCTGCATAATTCTCTTGTAGGTGCACCATCGTCAATTCCTAGAAAACAATGAAAACTTAATTTGATTTCTTATTCATTCTAATTCAAATATTCCAGCATAAGACTTTTATGGGAATTTAATTTAATGGCACGGTCAATATTATTTTAAAAAATAATTATTCTTACCTTGTTCACCTGTGAAGCTAACAAACGGCTTTTGGAATATTTTAAACGAAGGGTCCCTATAAGCCTCCAAAAGACACGGTAGAAAATTATCCCTTCTAGCGACAACGGCTTGAGTCCTGGTCTCCTTTTCGTAAATTCTTTTTCTTAGCTCTGCCATTGCGTAGACATTCTCAGGGATATCTAAAAAACACAAATAAAAATTACTATAAAATTCATGATAACTGTAACGCACAAATATACAATGTATAATGTATATAATGTATATAGTGTAGGGGCAGAGCTAGTGTACACTAGAGG
>JAQIVZ010003772.1:0-12477 GCA_034700945.1 Arrhopalites spinosus
ATACATACCAATTAAAATTAAAAGGATTGTCATCAATTTTAGTCAGTCTTTTCCTCATTCCTACCGGGTTACTTTATTGTCAAAAATATATAATGGGTGGCAATATGGGTGGCAGCATGGGTGGCAGTATTGATGGCAGCATGGGTAGCAGCATAGGTGGCAATAAGGGTGGCAGCATGGGCCTTTAACATGGGTGGCAGCATTGTGGGGCTCAACCTTACTTCGACCGACTGCTATCATTAATTCGAATTTTCAAAAAAAACCGGTTAACCGGGTTTGGACGTTAACCGTAAACCGAAAACCGTCGTTTTCGAAAATCCAGTTTTTCCCCAACCCCTAACCCAGGCCTTAATTCTGTAAAGGACCATATCGGATAAGACTAATTTTTGGCCCCAAACTTTTTTTGATGAAAAAAAATAGATAAGGTCGTGCAATAAATTCTGACGGCTTTTAAAACAACGTTTGACCGCTAGAGTCAGTTTTTCGATTATTTGAATGAAGGAGATGACATGTCTGCAAATCGACTTTCCGTTATTTGGGGCTGAAAGGGCCTGTTTGACCAAAGTCAGTATGGGCAAATGAACCTAGAAGGCCTTTTTATGGTCTCATTTTGTAAAGGACGTCAAACTGCGTCTATCCCTAAAATATTAGAAAAATTTAGTCACAAAAAAACCCGTCAGGCGGGTCGCCGTCTTCCATTTTAAGCCAAAAAGTGCTCAAAATGACCATTGTCAAAAAAGCAATACTGAAAAACCATTCTATGAAAAATTCTGAACTTGGCACATAGAATGTCTATTAGTGGGGTCAGTTTTTGGTGACCCAACTAACCCGCCAAAATGACGGGCTCCCGCCCAGTTCACAAGGGCTACTTTTGGTCACTAGAATAATGACAAAATGGCGTAATTAAAAATGCAAAAAATTTTTGGGCTGCTAAGAAAGTTGCCTTTGACCTTCTTTTTGAATAGTACAAAAATTATTTGACCTTAATTTGACCTGCAAAATTGTTCTGTCGGGTTACTATTTTCCGCCAATTCTGTAGCCAAAATAGCTTGTCCTAGATATGTTCAAAGGTGCTATTTTATGTACAATTCGAATCGGAACTCAGTTTTACACTAGCGGGTATTGTAATGGTCGATTCGGGTACTATGCTTACAACGGGTATCATGATACCCAGACCTCAAATCTGAGTTCAGATTCGAATTCTACGTAATGTTTCAACCTTTAAAAAAAATTTCGGCCGGAACTTTCTAACAGCAAGAATGGTGGGAACAGCTAGCCGCAAAACGGAACCTAACGAGGTGAAGGTAAGGTGAAATAATGTTTTCGCGCGCAAATGTTTTATTCAAAATGGTCCATTGGATTTTCACCAGCCCAATAAGTTTTTGCATTTTTAATTTGATCATTTTGTCATTATTCTACAGCCCCAAAGTTGCCTTTAGGAGTTTGGCAAGGACCCGCCATTTTGTCGAGTTGAGTGGGTCACAAAACACAGACCCTACTAATGAACATTCTATGTACCAAGTTTCAGAATTTTTTATAGAATCGTTTTGTGGTATTGAATTTTTTAACATGGTCATTTTGAGCACTTTTCAGGCGTAAAATAGAAGACGTCGACTTGCCTGACCGGTTTGTTTGTGACTAGATTCTCAATAATTAAGGGATAGACGCAGTTCGACCGCCCTTACGAGATGAGACCATAAAAAAGTCTCCAAGGTTCATTTGCGTATACTGACTTGTCGAACAAGTCCTTCGGTGGAGTGGTGCTTGAGCCTCAAGCCTTGAGGGGACAAGAACTAATAGTTGTGAAGACACTTTTCCACTTTTCGAGTGATTGTCTCCTTTGACCTTCAGAGGTCAACAAGGGCACTGCATGTACTTTATAGACATATTGCCTAAAAATCTTCTTTGTGGTACAAAAATTCTAAACCTTGGCAATAGACATTTTCCTGACCGACTCATCATTTGTTGATTTGAGGCTATAACAGTATTATCATTTGATTGACCTCCAGAGGTCAAAAACTTGTTTTAGGTCACAGCCTCTCCTCGGGTTCCAGTTCAACTCAACATTCTGAAGAAAATTATTTTTATGCAAAATCGTATGCTCTACAAGACTGTTTTCTTGAAATCATCAATAATTTTTTTTGATCATCGGACATTGTGCATAGAGGTCTAAATTAATTTTTTTTAGAAAAAAGTTAAATATTTGTCCACCGGTGGTGAATAATGAATACAAATACTTTGTCATTTTAAAAAGCCCGCTAAGGCACATTTTTGTGGGCCATAATTTCGTCAAAACATATGGCTAAGAAATCTTGACGATGTACTCTATTCATTGACACCACTATTAAAGCCGTCCGACCAATAGTTCGTAAATGTCATATTTTTTACTTTTTCTATGACTTTTGCCCCACCCCGTACTTACCAAGAATTTATTTAGGGCCGTAGGCCCTTGGTAACTTTAGTTAGCGTAGGTAGTTTGGGCCTGACAACATTCTTATTGGATACAAACTATGAGCAGATTTTGTTTATTGTGATTAATTTCCCCTTGGACACTGCAGTTTTTTGCAACATTTTTTGCTTTAAAATATACTTTTAAAGCGTTTAATTAGACTTGGAAGACCACCTTGCAGGCAGTTGATATAAATAATTTCTGATGCAGTTTTTTACGCTTAACAAGATGGTGCCGAAAGTTAATGCCTGCAAGGTGGTCTTCCAACATTTATCATTAGCCGATATCGGTCTTTTGAAACGATGAAATTAAAAAATGTTTACTTTTTAGAATAAACTGATACGACACATCAATTGAAGTGCAAATCCAAGTCGTTGGGCAGATAGAGACAACAGGGTTTTTCAGACTCGTATCTAAACCAAAATTTAGGAGGGAGGGGGGGTTCATACTATTTTGACCATTTTGCAACATATAAATGTATTTACATGTAAAAATTCTTTTTATGGGAGGGGTTGTGACCCCCCCCCCAGAACCCCCCCCCCCCCCTCAGATACGCCATTGTGGTTTTGTTAATGTTTTGTTAAAAGCGCTGGATCGACTAAAACCCAACAAGCTTGATTTTGCTAAAAGAAAAGAACTTTTGTGTGCTACTGTGCGACCATATGCTGGCGATGAGGTGGAATGCAATCGTGTCAAAAAATTGTTGACACCACAACAAAAGACTTCGAAGCCGTCACATTTTGGAGGAACATATGCTGATGTTGCAAAAAAGTTTTGTTTCTTTTGTTAAACTTTTTTTAAAAATCTTTCTGTAAAAATATTCTTTATTCGTTTTATGTCGTTTATTTTATGCCTGTTCCATAAGTCAGAAATGTTCTTATCTTATGTGTATGCATCCCTTGATGGTAACCAAAGGCACTTACACAGTACGTTTCATTTTTTAAAATCAATAAAACATTTTTGATTGCAATTAAATGATGGAAGCATAAACAATAATTTCACGGGGAACTCAAGATCAACATCATACAGCAATTTTTTATGATTTTAAAATCAACAATTGACAATTTTAGGGCTCATATTGTATTTTCTCACCAAAAACGCGTTTGTCGCATCAAATCACTCCGGTAGCCAGGACGCGTGTTTACAAACCCTAGACGCTTTCAGCACCAAGAGCCAATTCCTACCTCTGTGTTCTCGTAAAATCTTAGAAAACCTTTGAAATGTCTCTGACTCACGTAAAAAGGAGCCCACAAGAGCCTACAAGAATGAAATATTTATAGACATGTGAACCACAAGACATGAGTCAACACTATATATGCCCTTAACTCAAACAAATTTTAATCCCATTCATTTGTTGCATTTACAATGCAACAAGACGAATTTGAAAACATGCTCAGGCAATTTAATTTGCCCTATAAAGTTCACACATTCTCAACGGAAGGTGAGTCTTTTAGGAGTACAGTGCAAACTGCACTTCCATCGGCATCTGAAAATACAAATTACAAGGAACAAATAAATAGTTCGATTGCTTTATTTAGCGAGAAAATAAAATAAAATTGGATCGTTCAAAAGTCACACGAACTCACAAAAATGGAGTTCATGACAAATTATACTTGTCAATATAGCCACCAGAATAAAACCACAAAAACAGAGTACAAGTCAAATAAAAATTTCAGAGACAAAAATTGTCAGGCGATGATTCGTGTACAAATCAAGAAAGTCACGAAAAATACAATGAAAAAAGACAAAGAGGGTTTATTGAAGCAAGGAATGATTGTTTTGATTAAGGTACGTCACAGATCAGTCGTGTCGTATAATATTATTTTGTGCAATTAAAAAATTAAATTAATTTTCATTTTACAGGTAAACTTTCATCACTCCCATTTAATTGAGGTGGCTGAAGCCTATCGATTTCTAAGAGTAAACACAGCTACAAAAGAATTATTTTTTAAATATTTTGAAGACCGAATGACTCCAGCTTCAGCAAGATCATTCCACTCAGTGAATCTGTTCACTTGACAAGACAATCCTATAAAAGCTGCAGAACTTTTATGCAACTCGCAAATTAATCCCATTGAACGTCAAGTCACTCATTTATTTTCGGCTTGGAGCTAAAAAAATATTTTTAATTTGTCGCAAGTTCTGTAACTAAATTCGTGACATAAAGAATGCGTAAAATAAAATAAAATAAAATTTTAATTATTCAATGGTTTTGTTTGACAGGGAGCAAGCGTATGGGTCTAGGGATCAAAATAGCGTACATGCGCTCATGAAAAATAAAATGAATACATTCACAAAAATCGGAGCAACTGTTTTCCTTCAGGAAAGCCCTTTCATTGTGGTGATTTTGACCCCCATCATGAAACGGTGTCACCAGCAACCATTTTCTGAAGAAATTGTATTTGTAGATTCCAGTGGATCATGTGACCAAACAAATACTTCCGTCTCATTTTGATTCGAGGCATCCAAAGTTGGTAAGGACAAACAAGAATTATATAATTTATAAGAAAAACGAACTAATAAATTTCATAGTTACAAACAATCTTTTGATGTTGTCATTTGACATAAATAATTTAGGTGGGCTTTCATTAGGGTCCATTTTGCACACTGCACAAACTGAAGATAACTACAAAGAGGCCTTTTCCGTGTTTCGCAAGGCGTTGGGGGAAAATGAATTTAATAGTAAACTGTCCCCAAGTGTTTTAATGACCGATGATTCTTTAGCAGAACGAAAAGCTCTACAGCCCAATTTTCACAATTCAACACTTATACGGTGCAGTTTTCATGTTTGTCAAGCCATGTGGAGGTGGCTGTGGGACAGTAAAAATCAAATCGCAAAAGACGACAGAAAAGTTCTAATGTTATTGTTTAGAGATGTTTTATTTTCTCAAAGGGAAACAAAGTGTGCCCTCAATTTTAAAAATCTCATCTGCCATAAAACGGCCAAGACATATAAGACGTTTTTAGCCCATGTGAAAACTTTTTGGGAACGTCGGACAGAATGGGCTATTTGTTTCGGCAAAAATCTTGTGACGAGAGGACACAACACCATTGCATTGCCATGGGCACAGCAAGACCTCAATTTTATAGGGACATGACAGACAAAAATTACAGTTTTGATTCTCCATTGAAAACTCAAAATTCTACTGTACATGAGTCAACGGAAGTCGTTTCTCCCCCCACAATGCAATCACACCCTCTACTGAAGACCAACTTGAATTGCAATTGCAATTAAATCACGTGACAGAGAATCATGAAAAAATGTTGCAACTGGCCAAGTCAAGTTTTAGCCCTTCACTTCGAAGTGCATTCAAAAAGTGGAATAAGACTTGGGACAAAATTGGTACATCAATGCAATTAGAAGATTTCATAACCCAACATGTCAAACAATTCAACAAAAGAAACATTGCAGTTCAACCAACTTCTCAATCCAGACAAAAGATTCGTGTAGGTTTTTCACATGGAGCCAAACGAATTGAATTTGGAAGACCTTCTAATCAAGAACTTGGAAAGTCAAGTAAAAAGAGAAAGCGCTTATTGAGCAAAAATGTTTTGCTAAATCAGCCAAATACAAAATCCCATGGTTAATAACTGTGAAATTTGACTTACCATTTTTGTATTGAGCTCAGATTATTTGTATTGTTTTCATGGTGTACCAATTTTTGAACTTACTAAATGTAGTACAAAAAAACGCTTTTGTAGATTTATTTATGTTTAAATGAATAAAATTTTTGGTAGCACAGAAATAAACCCAAAAATGACGAATATGTATAATGAAGTGTACTTATTGTGTTTAACTTGTCTGTTTTTTAATTGCTGGCAAAAAGAAGCAAAAAAAATAGCTAATATATTAATAATTTGAAAAGTAAGAACATTATTGGCACCCTTAAAAATTAATATTTTGTACTTTTACTCGTTTCACTCTTAATATTCACTTGCTGTAATAATGCCAATTTTAAATTAAATGAAAACTCTTGTGACAAAAATTGTTCATCAACAATCTATATGGAAAAAAGGCGATATTAAAAAACGGGCAGTAATTGAGTGGGAGGACGACATTATTTGCTTACCTAAAATGATTCACACAATATAATTTTCATAATAAATAGAAATGACAATCATTGTAATGTCCATTTATTATTGAGGAATAAATTGTTTCAAAAAAAATCATCATCATTCTACAAAGAGTCATTTCAAAGGTTTTCTAAGATTTTACCAGGGCACAGAGGCAAGAATTGGCTCTGGTGTGCACTGGTGCTGAAAGCGTCTAGGGTTTGTAAACACGCAGCCAGGACCCAATTTGATGACCTCAGTGACCTTTAAAAATTAATTTATTTTACTCAGCTGAATGAGGCTCAAACAAAGCTATTTTACATTTAACCTTTATTTCTTTTATTTTCCATTACTACCAAGCTTTGTCATGAAGGCTATAGAAATCACATTTTAAAATTGACCCCGACAGGTCAGGGAATAATTATTCCTCAAAGAAAGTTATCTTATCGACTTGGCAGAACTTGAATCTTATGTAAATATTTTTAAATTAAATCGACCAAAACAAACTTGCCTTGTCAATACTAAATTACCATTTGTACATATGTTCATTTCGTTGTTGCCAAGAAGATGAAATATTATAACGGGGCGGTGAAATTATTTTGAAGAGCTCAAATGTAAGGAATGTCATGAACTTGTTATTTTGGGGCTCATTTTTAATCTTAATTTTCAGAGAACAAATAACTAACCAAACCAACTTGTACTCTTTATTATGTACTTGGGTTGTACATAATTCAAATTAAAACTAAAAAATTTGTTCATTGGCCAAAAAATATCAAGTATTTTTTGAAATAATGAAACACTGGAATATTTTTTCCCAGTATAAAAAGCTTGAAAAAAAATTAATGATAAATTAATTAGCCACAGGGTTTAATTCGGTATCACTTGATTATGTTTAATTACACGAAACAATTACACAAATATTTTGCTGTACAATTTTTTTGAATTGCATTTAAGACATGGCTGATTTTTATAATTAAATATCACGAATATTACAAAAATTTGTTATTACATTTTGAATTGAAAATTTCAAGAATGAAAATTGCCACCGCCGCCTCCTCTTTGTAGTTTTTTGAGCAGCATTTCTGTATAAACGTTGGCTAGCCAGGTAAGACCTTGAACGAATGCGAGGATGAAGAAGAGGATGAATAAAATTGTGGTCAATTCCATGATTTTAGTTGGCAGCCAATAAACCAAAAATGTGTCCAATTAGTTCATTTGCCAGAATACTATTCTGTGACACGTTATACAATTTCTTCTACTCCCACGATTTTGAATATTGGCGGAATGAGATTTTGAATTTTTATTTGAAATAATATTAGTAGTAAAATAATATTAAAGTTGTAATGGAGAGAGAGAGAGAGAATGAGGATAAGCGTGTGGACTTGGGCTGCAATGAGAGAGAAATGGGGACAAGGAAGGTAGAGCTGTGGGGTGACCTTGAGCGTTTTTTCCCCATAGAAAAAAACTTCAAGTGATTACCTTCAAGTCCAGTTATATAATTCTGCCACTTCAGTCAAAGCTTGTGAACATGCTCATGCTCATTTTAATTTAACTTGGTATCAGTCATCCACTTCCAATACAAAGAATTGTGGATATTTTGCACTCCAAACATTTTCATTCAAATATTATGTCATTTGATCGCTTCAATTGTAGTCACAATATTTAATTCTTTTTAGTCAATGCACAATCAGCAATCTTCCCTTACATAAAATGAATTTTTACAATCTTTTTTACCTGGCAAAAAAGGCATGAATTTTTTAGAAAAAATACCTGCCGAATTTTTTTTACCTCGGGACTCACCAACGCGGAAATTGTTCTCAAAAAATCCTACACAATCCCACACGAATTCTGGTGAAATAATTAAATCTTTGTTGGAAAATCAAAGCAAAAACTTTTTGTAGGGGTTATTTTAATTAATTGACAGGATAATTGTTTACAGGTAACAAACGGCGGGATCACCAAAGCTAATTTAATTAACAGTATTTTTTTTATACATAATAGGGTCATGGTTTAAATTCTACAATGTAAAATGGCATAAAATTTAAAATTAGTCAGAATTTGAATGATAATGACAACTGCTAGAATAAATTAATGTAAATTAATAATAATTTAATTGCTTGAAAAATCATGATGTACAGACATCCTAAATACTGAATTATGGAGTAAAAGGATAATTGTAAATAATAAAATAATTGTAAATTGCAATGGACAATTTAAATTCAAGGTCTCAAACTGTCGGTTCATACCATTTTAGATTTTATTGTTCACATGATTTTTCGTAGGTCAGGAAAACCTTTTTTGCTGCCATAAAGATAAATCTGTCTCAAATATTCAAATAAAATAAAATAAACTACCTTATTTTGTAAGGAAAATTGCAAATGTTTTGCCTAAAAAATGATCTGCCCCAATCATTAATTTAAATAGTCCTCTTTCCCCAGAGTGTCTTGGTGTGAGATGAGCGATGGAAAAAGTGATGAACATGAGAAACCACAGAATTTTATGGGCTCTCCGAATAGCCTGGCTGGTCCATTAATGCCTTTATGTGGTCCCTACATGGACAAAACAACAAAAACAATTTTAATCAACTAAAATCAAAGTTCCTGCCCAGCATCTTCATCTTTTATCCAGAAATTTCTATTGCACATTTTGATTGTCATTGTCTCTTCGTCTCGTCAGTTGAGTTTAAAATATTCCCAATTTATTGTTGTATAGTTTAAATAATGGCACAAAATTTGGGACTATGGACCCTCGTCATAATGGTCAAATTAAGTTTTCTCCAGCCCGGAGTTTTAGCCCACTTGGGGACTGAAAATATTGACCAATCGATTGAGTTGACAAATAATTCGGGGAAGGTAAATGAATTTAAATTAAACAAAAAATAAATAAAAATTGATTTAAATTTTTTTAAATAATTCAGATCAATCCACGTCTTTTACCTCTATTTCGACAATTGAACGGTGATGAAAATGAGTACTTGGAAAATTGGGTGGCTCCTTATGAATTAAGGAAAGCTTACCCCTATTATTTAGCGGGTAATTTTCGTCAAATTTAAATAAAATATTCTTTTAATTCACTTAACATTATTTCCAGGGCACGACTATGAGGATCGACCAGGTGAGCTTCCTTACAAATTATTTAGTGTTTTAATGTGAGATTTAAATTAATTCAATTTTTAAATTACAGTTTGGATTGTTGAGTGTGGACGTGTGAGACAATCATCATAATTTTATTGTAATGTAAAATTTTGTGTAATTAATTTAATATTTTGTAATATTTAAAATTGGCGGGTAGTGGAACTACAGAAAAATTATTGAAGGGGGTCCGTCCTCCATCGCGCTCTTTGACAAGTTTGTATAATTTAAATTGGAATTTAATTTACAATTAAATTTAAAATAATCTGTCAGGTACCTCAATCAGACAGCCTACCGGATGGCAAAAAGTTATCAAAGGTTGTAAATTTTTTATCATGTTTCTTCATAATTTTAATTAATTAATTTGAGACAGGGCGGAAGGGGAAGATGGCGCTAGTGGGGTTACTTTTATATGTGACATGGCTGACTTTGATATAGTTCAACTGGCTCATGTGCCCAGTAAGAAAATTTAATTTTAAGTAGAATATATTTTTTAAGTAACACTTTTCTCGGTGTAGCCATCACGTACCTGTTGAGAACGGTTGGAAGGCTTCGAAATTGGTTTGAAGATCATTTAGAATTATGCCTTTTACCCAATACCAATGCTGTCGCCCAGTCTCTTGTTAATCTGGCTCGACCAGGTATAAATAATTCCAGTCAATTTAATCCCATCTTTTAAGGCATAAAAATATCAATTTTTGTGAATAGTTTTAGGCGGATTTTTCTCAAAAATTCAAGTATTTGGAACACAAAAGTCAAAATGGAAACCACAAGTACTCAAATATATCCCACATGATCAACTTCCTTCTTGGTATGGTGGTAATTCCAAGTGGGTACCTTTGCAAGTTTATGGATAAATTTTTGTTTGTCTCAATGTCAAGCTTTGCTCTGCCTTTAAAAAATCCGCCATTACTTATTTTGGCAATGTTTTGTAAAATTAAAACTAAAGAAATACAATCATCTTAATCTACTCCCTTTAAATTGTTTTCATTAAATCTTCTAAATAAATAGTTAATTTGATGGTGAAAAAAGTTGGGCATTAGCATGCCAAATGTCAGTTTTCTAAATTATTTGATCATGCTAGTTTTATTTGAAATAGATTTAGTTTATTGGCCAAATGTATATTTCATTTTCTACAGTTTTTTTCATTTTTTGTGCTCATATGTCATAAGGGTCATACGACATTTTTGATGTTTATTTGAAAAAATAATTATAGACTTCCGCTTGTGCTTATCATTTAGAAAGTTATTTTTAAAAGTTTAATTATTGTCGCTATTAAACTGTTAAACGTTTAATTATTGCCGCTATTAAACTGTTAAAAGTTTATGGTCTACTTAAAATAGCAAATGTTTTCCTGTTTAAATGGAGTGTTAAAATAATTTTTTGCGTCGATTATTAATGGAAACTTGAATGACCCCATTTTGTTTATTATTCCGTATCCGCTTGATTCCCCTCTCTTGTGTGGCTGTGTCATCAGCACACTCACCGCCATCTCCCTTTTGATACTGCCAACTCCAAGCTCCTTGATAGCCTTTGTTGTACGCATAATCAAACAATTGTTCTGGTGACGAGGCCTCACTGCAAGCACTTGAAAACTCCCTAATTACTAATGGCTTGTCCAGTTTGAAGGCGTCTGCTCGAACCTAATTAACAGTTTAATTGTTCGAATTCCCGGCTTTTTTCATATTCCATAAAATTGACTTTCACCTTAAATGGTGAATGAGGAGCCCATTTGCCACTACGGTTCATTGGCCAAGCGTAAGTGTGCATTTGAAAAAAGTCTAGCTTGGCGTCGTTTGAACCTCCCGCCTTCACCATACAGTCATCCTTGTAGTAGTTATCTGGAATTAATTAAATTAATTAATTAAAAATTATTTTGACTCTGTAGAATAATAAAATATTACAAGAGTCTTGAAAAGCTTCTGTTTGAGGTCGAGAAAGAGCCGACAGTGACGAGAGCCTTGGGATCGGTTTGATGAATGGCGGCAATTTGGCGGGCAATAAATGGAGACATGCGCTCCATTGGGATTTTTACTCCAGAAAATCCTGCTCCCGTATTAGCAAGTTTACTGGTGTCGTAGCAGGGATTGGTGTCCTCCTCTGTGGAAATGGCGCCTTCTGGCTCATTCATAATTTCCCAAGCACCCAAAGCGGGTTTATTCTTGAGTCCTTGAACTAGAGGCTACACATTTAAAATTAATTTAAACTTAATTACAAACTAATTAATTGTCATTACCTTTAGGGCATTGTCAATGTACGTGGTTAATTTACTGTCATCCCAGACTAAATGCTCCATTTTCTTTTGAGTCATTCGAGCCCCATTCCAAAGGCAAATGATGAAAATATTTTTAGTGGCGGCAAAATCAAGAAATTTTTCAAGGTCAGAGGTCAATGACTTGGAAGAGTCGGTGGCAGTGACGAAACCAGTTGAATCAAATTGTGGAGTGTATTCTCCTTCAGCATGTAACCAAATTCCTAGGGTGAAATGAGGAGAGTAGAAATAATTTTAGTGGCGGGAATTTTGAATTTGTTGTCACTGCTTACTCATAGAATTCCTGCCAACGGAAGAGAGTCTGGTTAAGTAGTCTTCCAAAGTTTTCCGAGTGCCACCAGCAGAGTCATAGCCAGGGCCGGATCCACCGGGTGGCCTACATGTGCGACTGCACTGGGCCTCAAGGATTTTGGGGCCTCATGGTTTTAGAAAAAGTAATTATCGTCAAAAAGGGATACAAAAGTTAAAACGTATAAACATAATTCATTAATTTCTGTTTTAAGATTTATTAGCTATAACCCATATTCAACATTTAAGAATGTTATGTGCATAATAGCCAAACGTCACTTATG
>JAQIVZ010003773.1:0-12476 GCA_034700945.1 Arrhopalites spinosus
GACACCTATCATTCCGGTTCTCTGGACAGTTTTTGAAGGGGAACAAAGTGGCTATAACGGATTTTCGATTCGTTCTTCACATGTCACGAGTGTCCATTGTCAGCGAAAATGTCCAGGGCTTTGACTTTATTAAACCAGTGTAAACCATTTTTTGTTTATAAATATTGTGGCGCCATCTGCATCTATTAAATTAATTTTTCAATTTAGAACCAGCGTCAAAAATCTTGTTTACATTGGCTCCCGTGATTTGGATAAACCAGAAAAGTGAGTCAATATTAATTTAAATTGTAATTAATGTAATAAAATTGGGAATTTTAATTAATGGTTAGAGCAACAATTAAAAAGTATGGAATTAAAGCCTTCACCATGACGGATATTGACCGTTTGGGTATGAATCAAGTGATAAAGGAAACAATTGAATATTTATCCCCGGGAAATTCAAAACCATTTCATGTCAGTTTTGATATTGACGCCATCACTCCTGCTGAAGCTCCTTCGGCAGGGGCTCACCTGGTAAGTTTTCTCTTGTTTGAATTGAATTTGGCGGTAATTTTTTTTGTTTGAAAAGTACCTGGTGGACTGACTATGAGGGAAGCGTTAAGTTTATTGGAAAATTTGAAAGTGACGGGGAAAATGATTGCCTTTGACATGACGGAAATCAACCCACAACTTGGAAATTTGGAAGAATTCAAGAGAACTTTGAACTCGGCTAAGCATTTGCTCATGGCTGCTTTAGGTCACCGGAGAGATTTAGATTAACATTATATTTTTAATTACAATTAAATTAATTATTATCAAGTCCATTTTTTTGTTGCAGCACAAAATTTCTTCCTCTTGAACAAATAAGTTAAAAATGTAGTCTCAATTTTCTGTATTTTGGTTTAGAATAATATTTAAATGTTGATTATAAAAATAATTAACTTTTTTTAAATGACGATTTTATTTTAACTAATATTCAGTCAACATTGTACAAAAATACATAAAGGAAATAAATAAAATTAATTTTAAAACAACAATATAAAAACTCAAAACAATAAGAGAAAGTTTGCAAAATTTTTGCAATAACAAGAAAGTGTTCAAAAACATAAAAAAGCTCAAAAATATTTTTTGACCTGAATGACCCTTCTAGTAGGAAAAAAAATTATTTAGAAAGGTGAAGTTTTTTTGTTTCTGCACAAAGACTCTTCAAAATCCATATGTTTGAATAGGAAAGAGCACATGGGCCTTAAATCAGGTAAAATTCTTGATAAATTAATTTCTATTATTGACCTCGATGGCTTTTGACCCCACTGACCCGCTGACTGTGTGACCATAGCCTCTCCCTCCATTTCCTTTTCCTTTTGACTATAATAATTTTCACTTGGCATTGGAATGGTCATAGGAATGGTCATGTGACTCCCACGATTTTTATTGCTGCTGCCGCCATTGTCATTGCCGCCATTTTTAAATTGAGTTTGAGCAATTTCCATGAATGGATCCTCCACCTCAAAATTTGGATTCATTTTGCCGGGTCTGTAATTCAAGTTTCCGTTCACGTTCTTGTTTGAATTTTGATAATTATATTTGCCATGATAATCATTAGTTTTAGTGTAGTCATAATGGTCACGTGCGTCATTTCGATTGTCATTATAATTATAGTTATCATTATACTGGTAATTAGGGATTTGTTTAGGTGACTTTTCATAATTAACTTTCTTGTCGTCATGATTTTTGTAACTATTTGCATAAAAATCCCTCTCGTCTTTGTAATTATTTTTGACATTTTTAGTATTGAAAGATTCCTTGTATCCTTTATTTAAATTGGCGCGTAAATTATGAGTAGGAATTTCAATTCCACTTTCATAAATGTCTGTCACTTGATACCCAAAATTGTTTTGACCTCCTTGGGATTTTGGTGGTGACCTCAAATCATGGGAGAAATCATCAGAAGAAGTTGTGAGGGAAGGAGAATAATAAAAATTATTTGAATTTTTTGGTGGTGGCGCCATCGATGCATACTTCCCGCCACTGCCACTGCCCCTGCCACCACTAGTGCCACCGTACGGCAAAGTTGAGTACGATAATTTATCGCTGGTAGTGTCGTCATGAAAAGTTGCTGGATGGCTGAATAATTTTTGGGGTGGTCTATTAAGTGGCTCATAACTTTGACCTTGTGACCTCCCGCTCCATTCGTCACCACTATCATCATCATCATGATAAGAATATGACACTTGACCTTCGTCATAATCATATTGTCCAACAGAAACACGAGAATTTGGATTCACTTTATTCCATTTTGGTGGTCCAAAAGTATTGACTTTTGTACTAGCACTTGCACTTGACGGCACATTCCACTGAGGTTCTTTTTCTTGACCTTGACGTTGACTTTGACCTAGTGAGCTTGACCTAATGTTCCAATTTGGCTGGGAAGCAGCAGTACTTTGACCTTGACCATAATTTTTGCTCTTGGATTCAACACGGTGACGAGTTGATTGACCCCATGAAGAAGACGAAGGCTTGGTTGACCTTTGAGAATTGTAATTAAATTGTGGATTTTTAATGGGATTAAATTGATTCCAATTAGGTTCGTCTGGTTTAGACCATTTTTGTGTTTTGACACGTGGTCTAGTTGGCCAATTTGGGGAATCATTTTTTGATGGGTCAGTTGAAATTGGGTCGTAATTTGAGGTCAAAATTGGATTTTGAGTGGGTGAATTCCAAATTGTATTTGGGGCTGACATGACCGTTGATGGGAGTGGCATTGAGGGTCTTCTCCCTAAGGAAAAATTGACAATTTAGAAACAAATTAATTTGAATTAAAATTTTGAACAAAATTCAAATCATTGTTAAATTTTTAATTATTAAAAACTGTACATTTATTACGATGATGACCCCTCAAATTTAAATGACCCGGGATATTCAATTGAGCCTTTCCATCCACAACAAGAATAAACAAGAAACTTAGGCAAAAATTTCCTATTAATTGCTACAAATATTAAAAATTACTTTAGAATTTAATTAATTTTAATTTTAATAATTAAAATTATTAACCATTTAATTAAAAAATTGCACAATTCACCTTGATTACAAATTGATTAATCTGTCCCATGATTTAAAATTGCACAAATCCGCACATTAGAATTACAAGAAGACGACACTGAAACTGAGACAAACCCTTCAAAAATTTGGGAAAGTAGAAAGAGAAGAGACAAATCTAATAAAATTGTGCCAATTTGAAGCATGCAAAAAAATTTATACAAAATATTCCACACAACAAAAAAATTTGTTTTTGCACTTGACTTTGACTCATCCGTAAGAAAGTGAGAGGGGAAAGAGGAGAGCTGATGATCTGTGAGAGATCGTGATGGGTTATGCAAATGGGGAGCCAAAAACAAGTTTACTTACTTTTCATTTATTTAACTACACTCACCATTTAACATTTTAACTACTGTAAACACAACACTTTTATTACCCCTCTCCCCCTTTCTCCCATGCTCTTACATGGAATTGTCAACAACTTGTACCATTTGTTTTACAGAGGAAAGGGGAGGGGGAGGGAGATGATTGACAAGTGAAAATTTTGTTTATATGGCCAAACACATTTAAATTTTAAAGTCATGGATTGAATCGTTAATTTTTATATAATTTTACAGGGTCAACCACCTCCCAAAATCAATACCATTTTTCAACTCCCTTTTTTGGTCCCATGTTAGAGTTACTTTAAATTCTACAAGTTGCTAAAATTTTGCAAAATTATGAATTTTTTTCTTTTACATTAAATTATGAATTCATAATTAAATAGAATTCAATTCTATTTAAAGCTTTGAAGATATTTAACTTAATTTAAGTTGGGGCTTAATTTTGTAAATAATTATTTAAATTTCTACTTATTCCCTTGACTACAATCCTAATGATTGATTTAGAAAATAAATAGTGCAAAAAATATTTTCCAAAACGGCGACGCTAAATTTATTGCAATATGCGGATGTTGATGCAAAATGAAAATGGCAAATAAAATAAAATGAAAAAAAGAGAATATTTAAATAATTTAATAAATTGTGCCGTTATATTAATTACCCTAATTACAATGAAAGAGGCCAACTCAAATTTAATTGACTATTGGTTATCTCCCTATCAAATTAAGACTGAGATCAAAAAATATTATTTTAAATCTCACAAGTCGGCTGAGCGTAAGTACAGTAAAATTAAATAAATAAGCATCAATTAAAATAAATTAATCATCACGATTTGCAATAAATTCTGCGCCGCGCACAGCTTTTTTTACTGAAATTCGCTAAAAAAATATTTATGTCTGAATTTACAGCACAAGAAATAAAAGAATGGAGCGACAATTTCTACAAAAAACTAGAGTCAGTCTACAGAGGTCATGACCTCCTCACCCACGACATTCAAATCCGTCGATTAGCAAATTTAACATTGGGTCAAAAATGTAGTCCCCGCCTCCAACAACTTTTCGACCACACCCCTCCACCTTTACCCAACAAAACATTGCAAATTGAAAGTATCCTCAATTGGCAAAAATCCCTCCTTCAAAATGGCGCACAATTTTGCAATTACAATCTCCACATTGAATGTCAGAGTAAAACTTCAACTTGTCAATGTAAAATGGGTAAACCAATAAAAATTAGAGGGCGCTACAAATGTTATTTACTAGTGGGTCACGATTGTGACAAAAATTATGACGATGGCAAATTCTACTACGATCCCTATGAAAATTTAGCTAATTGGACTCCCTCAAAATCCCCGCCATGTGCCCAAAATTCAACTTGCAGTTTGAGACAATTTTTCTACCACAAGAAATGTTGGCCTGACTCCGGGATCAAAATATTTGAAAGTTCCCTCCCTCCTGTAATTCAATCTGGAGAATTGTCAATGATTATGGAGAGAAATGACGTCATCGCTGACAATTTTGTATTGAATATTGATCAAGAATGTGAAAAGGAATTTCAAAAAGAATTATTGGCGCCACCCAAAATAGAAATGGCGACGACCCACTTCCGTCTCAATAAATTGAGGACTTTGTCAGATTACAATGTAAATTTTTGCAATTTAAATTTATTTTTAAATTGTTCCGCCCGCGAAAGATGTGATTGCTGGTCACCATTAGCTTTTGAAAAAGGTCATTGTCGGATCAAAAATAATTTTGCATGTGCCAAAAATTTTGGAAGTGACACGCACTTCTATCCCCACATGGAAGGAGGTGGGCCTACAGTCTTGCGTATGAGTGGGATGCTCCACCCACAAAAACAGTTTGACCCACCTCAATGTATCGAAGCTTCTTCATGTCGAAGAATTCAATCAAATGGGAAATTTTCTTATCGATGTATTTGTTCTGAATTTAATAAGGCGGGAGAATTTTGTAACGAGTCAAAAGCCATTCTTTCCCGCCTTTTCATTCCCGATAAAATTTGGCCATGGCCTAATGATGAAAATTATAATCAAATTTATCATCAATTTAATCATCCATTTTACATTCTCGAAGATTTTATGAGATTGCGCCATGGCGAAAGGTGTAATTCAATGAATTTTCAATATTTTACTCAACTTTTTAAATTTTTACATGAAATTTCAAGTTTGAATTATGCGCGGGATAAAAGTTTGGGGGATTTTAAAAGAATTTTGGAATGGACAAAAGATTTGGTGAATTCAAATATTCTTTTTTGTGATGCCTTTAATGGCCTCCATTGTCTACCTTTGGATCATAAATGTCGATGTATGGACAATTTCATTTGGGCTGGGTCATCATGTCAATTGAAGGGAGGTCAAACTTGTATTTACAAGCAGAGGGGTGACCCCTCAATATTTAATTTTAATTGTTTGAAAAATTCCCGCTGTAATGAAATTTCGGGGAAATGTGAATGTCTTGATGGATACCAAGGAGAATTTTGTCAACCGAAAATTAATCGTAAGATGGCGCCACCTAAATTCCCGCCGCAAGATAAATGGGAATTCTCATTTTTTCGCTCCGCCCCATCCCACCCCAAGTACAAGGAGACTCCGAAAGATAAGCGGCAAGTTCAATTAGACAATTCTTCTGATTCTGACATTTTCTTGGGTTTCCCGCCCAAGGATCTTAAACAAAAACTAGAGAATTCGAATTCAAATTCGGATTCAGAGTCTTACCGGGATTTTCGAAATTCTTTGAAAATTGGAGAAAAAGGATTTTATATTGGATTTCCCCCTAAAAAATGGGCTGATGAAGAAAACAATTCGTACTGGGATTTTCAAAATTCTTTGAAGGAAGGGGAGGAAGGGTTATTTTTGGGGTGGCCTCCTAAAAATTACAGGGAGCCTTCAACAACATCAACGACATCTAGAACAATTATCATCGATTTTCCATCAGATGACCCTACCACACAAAAACTGACCCGACCCACAACCCCCCGAAGTGAAAGTACAAGCAAAAAAATAACTCCAGTTTCTTATGATGACCCCGACATTTTCGAGTGTATGACCCTCAAATATAACGAAACATGTGACCCCTCCTATGACAAACCCTTTGAGTGGAACAAGGACCAGAGGATGCTGAGACACTTTAATCGAAATTTATTTTGGGAACGAGTTCGAAACCAAGGCAAGTTGTTTCGAAGATGCAACGCCATGGATTTTCTAGCATGTGACAACGTGACTAAAACTTGTCAATGTGACATTTTATTTGATTTGGAACCGGGTCAAGATGGTAAATGTTACATCAAGTTGAATGACCTTTGTGGGGACAACACAACTATTGGGGTCATGGTGAATGACAAGTATGGGGGAGGGAATCTGCCTACTTGTAATGTGGGGAATGTTTGTGATCAAATTTATTTTAATTTATTTCGATGTCGATTAGCTCTCTTCGGTGAAGTACCCCTGTCAGGGGTAGAGGGGTCATGGGGTGGGGGAATATGGAGGTTTTTTGTGTACGGTTTAATTGTTTTGTACAATTTTTTATATTAAATATTAAAATATTTTTAATTGAGATCTCTCATGTTTGCATTAAATGGCAAAATGGCGTTCGAACTTCGAAGTTTTTTATTGTAATTTTTAAGAGTCATTAAAATTAGTTTGATTTGTGGGACAAAAAAATAATATTTCATAAAATTGCGCCATACGTATACGCCACATTTAATTATTCTATTACTAAAATTATGACCATGGCATTTAATTGCTTAGCTATCAAGTTCAAGCCCCGTCTGCTGGTGGAAATAATAATAATTTCATTAATAATTAGAAATTAAAAGTTTTTTTTATATTAATTCAATAAAATGTCCCATTCGATTTGATGACAAAATACTTTGCATAATTTTCTTTCATAATTTTGCAATGCAAAAAATATTAAATAAAAATTTCGCAATTTATTTGCCAACAATAATTTTATTACTATTCCCAGGTTGGATTTGATCCCATTTTTTGCTAATGAAAATTCAATTTGAAAATATTTCACTATTTAATAAACTGCAATTTACCAGTTTAAAAAAACAAAATGTTGACCAAGCGAACATATAAAGAGCTTGAGAAATATTTCAAAATAGCGGCCAAATTCTGTAGCCTACCATACGACTGGGATGTTAAAACAAATAGACTTGTGCAAACAAAAAGTAGACTTCGAATTTTAGCTTGGTATTTTAATATCACGTGGTTAGTCTGTAGCTCCCTCTTTTGTCTAAATTGTTTTGTGAGTGGAATCATCCATGAAAATCGTGAATTATCATCATTGGCTATCGACCTTTTATTCTTTTTTGGCTACGCCTTTTTTGCTTTATGCCAATTCAATACAATAATTCGGAGGGATGCGATTCCTCAATTTGTTAATCAATTTATGAAATTTGATGTCACGTGTAAAGGTAATTTAATTGTCACATGATATTTTGAAATAATAAATGATTTTTGTTTTAGAAATATTCTCTTCAAAATTACCGCCAAGAAAAATAGATGGATGTGACATTTTATTGACACTTTTCAACAATTCTCTGGCTCTCTTTTCTTTTGTTTTTCTTAGTCTTTTTTTAGAAAATGTTGAAAATCTGCGCTACTTTTATTATTTACTGCCCACGTGGTCTGACAATAAAAAACCTGTGGTTGTGCTTCTTGCATGGTCATGTTTGGAATTTTGGGAATTGATGAATTGTAATATCACTTTTATGGCTTATTGGTACATTCTCTTGGCTTATACACGTAGCACCACCTACTGGCTCCAATTTCTTTGCAGGTTTGTAATTTAAATATTTTGGCATGTTGAATGCATCATGTTGAAAAAATATTTAATTATTTAATTATGATTGTTGTTTTTTTACAATATTTCAGAACCGCGCCAAATTCGGATACAACACGAAAAAACATTTATGTGAATATTTACATGGAACCAAATGAAGCTTTACGAATGTACCGCCATCTGTGGGTGTCCAATGTTCATTTGAATAATTGTACTGCCAATATATTTTTACCAGCTTTGCAATTGTTTAATATTCTGACGCACATGGCGGGAAATGTAATTAGTATTAAACTTCATGACGCCATTCCTCTGCCAGGATTTGGAATATTTCCTATGATGGCGCTTGGTTGGATAATTATGGAATTTGGGACGTATCCCATTTTGGGGGAGGTGCATAGTCGTTCTGTCACATTTCTTCAGATTTGGGAGGAAAAATTGGACCTAATTTTTGATAGGAAGGGACTTGGTAAAAGAGAGATGAGGGGATTGAAACCATTGAGAATTCGTGTGGGGTCTTTGTATGACATCACCAAAACTACTTTTCTTATTGTTGTCAGTATTGTAATTAATTTAACTGTCAATGCATTACTTTTAATGTAATCAACATAATTACGGCTTTGCAATAATGTGAAATGTCAGCATTAATTAATCATCAATTAAAAATGTCTCGTTGTTTAATTAAATAAAACATTGGCAGAATTTTAGTTGCGCATAGAATTATTACTGTTCACAAAAATTAAATGTAATTAAATTAATCGACATTCATCATTCAAGGTTAAAATATTTTACCTCTCTGGAGAGACAGTGTCAAAAGGGTCAGATAAAAAAAAATTTATCTGGATTCTGGATTATTTTTTGGAGGTCAAGAATTTTTATCTGTGGTTAAATTCTTGTTCAAGTTTCTACACAAACTGCCTAGACACCCACAGTTGAAATTTGAGTCATTTAAATAAAAATTAAATAGTCTTCAATTAAAAATGTCCAAGATTGTTGATCACCTTAATTTTACTGGTCAACGGGTTTTGATCACTGGAGGGGGTAAAGGTGAGGTCATCTAAATATTAGTTGAACAATTTTATATTAAATTAATCACAATTAAATATTTTTAAAGGGATCGGGAGAGCCACTGTCAATGCATTTGTCCAACTGGGCGCCAAGGTCATCGTTTTTGAGAAGGATCAAGATTTACTCACACAATTGAGCCAAGAATTGGGGTCAAATGTCGAGGGAGTGCACGTTGATCTTGCCGATTGGGAAGCCACAAAAAAAGCCACAGAATCAGTTCTTCCGGTTCATCATTTAGTCAATAACGCCGCCTATTTACAACAAGCGCCATTTTTGGATGTTCACGAACATGAAATTGACTCGTAAGTCCAATAAAATGATTTAATTTTGGCATTTGACCTCGATCTCATTAATAACATTAACGTTTAGGCTCTACGGGGTCAACTTTAAGGGATTGTTCAATGTGTCTCAAGTTGTGGCTAAAGGCATGATTCGAGATGGGATTAAAGGGACCATTGTCAACATTAGTTCCATTGTAAAAAATATTTGACCTTTGACTTTGAAAAACGACATTTTAATTTATTTGGCTTTTTTATGTATAGACGGACACGACTTATTTAAAAAAATTCGCAGTGTACGCTTCAACAAAAGCTGCTGTGACGTCATTGACTAAATCAATGGCCAATGAATTGGGTCAATATGGAATTCGAGTTAATTATGTTCGACCTGGGTTAATTAACACGGAGTTCGTGTGCAAATTGCCACCAGCTGAATTTCAAATGTTGACCGATATTTTCCAACCGAGGTCATCTTTACCATGTCTCATCGAGCCGAGTGACGTGGCCAACGTGGTCGTGTTTTTGTCAAGTGGACTTTCTTCAATGATGACAGGGACTCCCCTGACAATTGACTCTGGTCTTTCATCTTCTTAAAACAATCAAAATTTTAATTAGTTGGAGAATTAATTACAATAAAAATATCGGAGTAACATTTTTAGGATTCACAATTTAATTTCTTTTTGTTTGATTTTGTGTTGTTGACTCATTTTTAAAATTGAACATGGTCTAAATAATTTCACATCAATTTATATTATAAATTTTAATATTAATTAATTTCAGGCAATAGACTCGATTCTGTAAATGAAAAATCAAATTCTCAAATTCAATCAAAACTTTTTTTCCGTTGAAATATCTGACGGTGAACAAAAAATTCTTAATTATTTTGCAACAATTAAAATGTCGATTAAAATTGTTGGTCTCATTTTTCCATTTGCTTTTGCAAGTGGTCTAAAAATTCTCCCATGCTTGACCCTACCGTTTTTGACCCCACTACTTTTACATGTTTTTATTACATTTAACTACATCATTCCTCTAGTTCTAAAGCGGCCATCTTATTAATATTGGCAACATTTCGTTATTATCTAATCATTTCATTTTTGTTATCTTTTGACTGCCATAAAATAAAATTTTAATCAAGAAAAACTTGAAGCAGGCACAAACTGCAACTTCCACAAGACATTTGAAAAATAAATTTCAAAAAAATTCCCATAATTTGTAAAAAAAAAATTAAAGCAAGCACGTCAAAATGTTACAAGTCTTGGAAGAAATTGAGGCGACAGCGAGTGACGCTTCTGAATGACGGGATGGATTCATCAATCAGGCTACGTTATGGGTCACATGCTCACTAACGAAATATTTGCGAATTCGGTCCTCCTCGTTGGCAGAGATGGAGTTAGGATCAGGGTCATCAAAGAACTTTTACAGTCCGTGTCCCACTCATTAGAGGAACGACTTTCTGGAAAAGGCGGGGAATTTGATGGGGACCAACTCCCCATTTTTTATTTTAAGACTTCCCAGAGGTCTAAATTAGTTTGATTCTCTGACACACTGATTTTATTTAATGTTGCATCTCTAGCATGTGGTCACATTTTATAAGTTTGTGACCTTATATTTGTCCTCTGTTGGACTTTAGAACAAATTATTTGTCATTATCTACAGAGAGAAAAACCAACAAAAAATTACATGATGATTATTTTGTAAATAATGGCACCTAACGTGGTGCCAAAATGTTGTTGTGACCAAATAGAAGGTCACAAACTAATTTAGGGACGGGGTGTTGAGGTCACCAAATAAATTGGTGACCAAATGTTGAAGTGACGAGTTACTGGGTGACCAAATGTACAATTGATGGGTGACCAACATTTATTTTTATTCAGGCAATGTTTTTACTTTGTCCAAGCATAAATTAGGAAAGAAAGAGAAATAGTAAAATCTGAGTAAAAATTATTATAATTTATAAGAGTCATAATTAATTATTATTCAAATCAAGGCTCTTATTTTTGGTATATTTGACCAGATAATTGTGTCTCCATGCATTTTAAAGAATATTTTTTCTCTCATTAAGGCAGGTTTAGAGTCGACATGAAGTTGCCACATGAACGAGAAATTAAAAATATTCTGTGAAATTTTTCATATCAACAAAAATATGCAATTTTTCGGATTAAATTTTTTGTTTAAAATTAAAATTTTTGGGATTGTTTTCATCTTGAAATGTTGGAGAGTATTGATGACGAATTGAATTTTTAATTTTAATTTCCTCTCTTTCATTCTCACCCCATTTCCAATTTTTTGACAATTTTTCATCTTCTGGTTCCTTCATATTTCTCAGTTGTTCCAATTCTTCCATTAAATGAGATGACTCCATGCCCCTAATTGATTAGTCAAAAAAATTTATATCAGTTAATTTTAAATTGTAATTAAAATACTTTCAAACCTTTTTTTAAAAAATCACAATAATTACTTTATTATTTTCACTCAATAGAATAATAAAATTTTCACAGTTTTTCTTCAGTTAATAATTTAACACAAAATAATTATATTTAATAATTTGTCGTCAAAATTTTCAAAAATGAGACTAATGAAAAACTTTGTAGGAATTATGTGTAATGCTTACTGGAGGCTCTGAATGAAACTGTGAAGACTTTGGCTATAAAATGTGCCACGCAATAAAAAATGCACGCTGTGTTGTACGCTCCATGGAAGGAACCAGAACAAAGTAGCGGGGCATTTTTCATAAAACTCCTGGATTCTCCCCCAACTCGAATTTTCTCCTGCAAAAATACAAAGCTCGTCACAGCCAGAAATTAACATACCGCATAGAAAATTATTTTAATTATTTTAAAATAATGTCAAAAAGCATCTTATAGGGGAGATGTAGGTAAAAATCCCCACTTGGAGTTTTCGCTTGTGGAAGAAAGCCATTGATATTATCAATGTTG
>JAQIVZ010003774.1:0-12476 GCA_034700945.1 Arrhopalites spinosus
GACAAAATGGGAACTACTAAAATTAATTAAATTATGTGGCACTTGAACGCCAGTCAAAATATTCCGCTCCACAAAATCTATCAAAATATCTACAGCGTGTATTGACAGATTTTTGGGATGTCTGTCATTCAATTCTGTGACTTTCATCCAAGTCCCGGTAATTACCGGGACTTGGACTTGTCGGTTAACCGACAGAGGACATCTTTATTTCTGCACACAAAGTTTTTGCATGTTATCTCATGCGATTCCATGACATAAGGCCGACGCCGAAAGACCGAAGGGACATAGGGCCGAAACCCAAAAGGCCGAATTTTTTTTAATTTTGTTTGAAACAATTTAACTCTAATTTTTTAAACTCATTTTAAGTTTGTGATCAATTTTTGGATATTAAAATGCCTCGCATGCACCTTGTGCTGCTTTTAGAGACAATTTTTGAAGACTTCCTCGCAAGAAAATTAATTTGACCAATGTAAGTGCTCTTGTGGGAGCCCATTTCTGTCTAATGGAGTCATTTGGGGTACTACGGCAATAGTTAGTTGTAGAAATTTGATCTAACCTTCCTTCAACAATCTTCCACTAACTTCAATCAATAATATTAATTTGTTGTATTATTCCAAACCAAAAAAAAAAAAATCGACCTTTTGTCCCTTCGGCCTTGTGTCCTGACACGATGACATTCTACCCGTTGTTATATTTTTAAGTTAAGCTGGGGAAACTGTTCGACTTTTCAAGGGTGAAATTTGCATGTGAAAAAGTTTTCAATGGAGTGGGATGGGGTTGCTATAGAAAATCACTTCACATTGGAATTTCACACATGAAATAGGAACAGTTTCCCGACCTTTATGCATAATTTCCCAGATGAAAATTTTTCTGCAAATTTTCCAACAGGAATGTTGCCGTTTTCCCTCAGAATTGTGGAGGATTGTGCAAAAAATTTCTGACGAAAGTTTCGGCACGACATCCTTGGGTCGTGACACGATAAATTCTGCAGTTAGCTATTTTTGGTGGAAAACCCAACAGGATTGTTGCCGTTTTTCGCCAGGATTTTGTGGGAAATTTTCATCTGGGTTGGATTGGGGAGAAGGCGGTGTTCATGGTGCGAGATTATTGGGCCAGTCCATTCCAAGTCTCCCAATGGAACTTCCATGCATTTCATTTTGCATTTACCCCCAAAATTTGCCAATGCTTCTACTCCAGGCTCCAATTAAAGTTTTTTTTTATTTTTGGTCCAAATCGTGGTTTTAAATGTTGACAAGAGGCGAATTTTAAAAAAGAGTGGGCCCAATTTCAAAGGTCTTTGGACTTTGATGTTCTTATGGATGTCTAATTAAAATTGCCAAAATGATAAACAAAAGTTCTCATAAATATCCAAAAGTACAAAGTCTTTGAAATTTAATAATTATCTGATGACGCAAGTGTTTTGTACATAAAATTCTAAATTGAGAGAAGATCAATAAAAATGATGACGTATAAATTACGTAATTAAAAATGGCGAAATTAAATGCCTCATTTCATCCAATCATTTTCATGATCCACAGCATTTAACTTTTATTAAAACCCCATCAAGATTCGTTATGAATTCGGAAGAAAAAAGTTGAATACAAAAATAAGAAAGATAGAAATTTCATACAAACTGTCATTTTTTCAACACTTTAATTGACATTAATTGACCTGGTGAATGTCAATTTACATGATGGCACCCATGTAATTGACTACACATATCTAACCTTGTCAATCGCTTTTGATCATTGGCTACATTTAATGTGGTCGAAGTAAGGTTGAGCCCCACAATGCGGCCACCCATGTTAAAGGCCCATGCTGCCACCCAAAACTCCGCCCCAAAATCGTCCACCGTTGCCACGATTTTTCCCATGCCACCCATGTTGCCACCCGTTGTATATTTTTTGACAATTTTAAAGGGGATGACTTTGTAAGTGAGTTGGGTTGAAATTTAAATACTATTTTTTCAATAAGCCAGTTTATTGGCTAGAAATATAAAACATCGAAGCTGGCTTGAAAACTCCATCCCATTGCAACTGAAGCTTTCAGCTGGCTTTAATCAAGGGCCAAGGCGATGGGAACGTGTTCAAAAACCTCTGCGTAATTTAGGATTTTTTTAACAAATAATATTACATTTATTTATTGGATATAAAAAAGGCATAAATTAAATTCAACAAGAAAAAATTGATGCCATAGAGTTTTGGAATTTTGGCCCGGGGGGCCTTGAAAATGAAAGCGAGTTTTCAGGCTCTCCGTATTACAATGAGACAATGAGAGAGAGAGTCCTTCTGACAATAAAGAATTTGAATTTGATTGAGGAAACCAATCAAGTTTTGAATGTATACAATTTAATTGTTAATACACTTTTGTCAATTACAATCTCAAATGATTGGGCTTACAGTCATGGGGTTCATGGGGTCCTGATTTTTTGTATCAACATTGGGGTGGGGGGGGGGAGGGTCGGGGAGGGATGAGTCGCCGAGGACTCGTTGTGAAAAATTTGTCTGTAGTAAGGAAAATTGTAAAAGATTTGATTTTACTCCCTTGAAGGTCATGAGTACTACGTGGGACTGAAATGGGGAAAAAATTATATGACAATTTATGCATAAATTTTATGGCTTATCAACATGTTTTATAAATTTCTTTTGGAGAACCCCATTTAACCTTCACCTTCATTCAAGCATTAGCATATATGTACTACAATGGAAATATGAGCTCACTTTGACGGGACAGGAACACGCTCTCACTCTCAACTTGAGTCATTCTCCCTTCATTCCCAGTCTCTCTGAGTCAATTTCTAATTTGTCCATCTGGAATTTTTTTAGCCATCTTGGTTTGAGTGTTGTTTGAACATAATGTTCAAATTTATAAAAAAAAGTTGTCCGGTGGTTCCCCGTAACAATTGGGGTAAAGAAAAAAATTGCAAATTATTTATTATTTTATGAGGGGCTCATTTTCATTAAAGGTCGGGAAACTGTTCCCATTTCCCATGTGAAATTTCCTATAGCAACCCCATGTCACTGCAGGGAAAACTTTTTTCACATTGAAATTTCACCCGTGAAAAGTCGAACAGTTTACCCAGCTTAAAAGACGGAACGAATTTCTAAAAATTGAGTAGTGTCCGTGGATTCTTTACATTGAAATCTTTGCCATTTTGTCTCAATGATTTTTTAATTAATTTTAGTATGCTATAATTTATTTTACATGCTATGGCCGTATTGGCGCTTGGAATTGCTTCAGATTCAAGTCTGCAGCATGTTGTGAAAAACTCGCCTTGGTCCTTTGGATGTCTTGTCCTTGTACTAATATTTATAATTGGTGTTGTAGAACGAAATTTTCATAGTAATGGTCCTGTGGGACGCAGATATTATTTATCACCAATTAGACAGTATAAAAGAAACGTACATTCATGCATTCCCGTAAATCTGACTGATGTTTCCTTGGAGCAAATTCCCAATGTCGTAGTCTCGGTAAGCATTTGTTTTTAAATGTTTCATAATTTGTACCATGAATCCATGGCGGCTAAATTGTCGTACTCTACGTAGGTAAAATCAATGATTCTTTCTGAGTCGAGTATGAAACTTTAGCCGCCATCCATGAATCCCACATTGAATCAAGAGTTTTAAATGTGAATTTCTGTGACAATTTTATTTAGATACAAGCATGTGGTGAGAGGAGTAATAATCGCGAGGTTATCGGCCTGAGACATTCTGTGATGTCCACTTTAGACCCCATCCATCGTTCCGGTGGACCTGCTAGAATTAAAGAGTTTAAAAAAGCAATGACTAACGTAAATAAATTATCCAAAACATTTTTTTAGAATAAATTAACATTTTTAAAATTTTGCTATTAAATATAATTGGGTTTTCTATCTAAATTTCCAGATTCGAATGCAAGTACAATGAAGAAACAAATGCTTGGACGAGGACGCGTGCTCACCAAAGAATGGATTTATTATTAATAATTTCAGAATTGGTCCATTTGTCAAAATGGTGTGTACTCTCCAGCCATTTTGCATCAAGATCTCAACTACATCAAAACATTCAGAACTACTCATTTTTGTTCAACGTATTATTTAGGGAAGAGGCGGGTAAAAATAACCAGCGGGTTAAAATAACCACTTGTTAAAGTGACAATAACTTTTAATTTTCGTTTTTAATTTTGCAACATGAAATGCACAATTGCAGCCAAGTAGTCGTAGCACATGTTTTGATTCATGATATCATCAAATCCCAATTACAAATACATTTAAAAAAATATTTTCAAAAGTTGGCTATTTGAAGCTCAAAAGATAGAAATCTCCATGTTTATCATCATCTGGAAAAGTCAAATAATGGGAGTTTTTTGATGAACAAAATAATCATTCTCACATAAAAATATTCCCCGTGAAATTCTGAACATGGGAGAATCATCATTTGTTCAAACGGATAGAATTTTAAATTTAATTTTAATTATTTTTTGCAAGTGTTCGTTATTGTCCTATCTCGGGTAAAAATAAACACTCACGTCGGGTAAAAATATCCAGCCTTTCACAAGAAGCAATCCACCGCGACCTCTCTTGAGGAAACAATAGAAACCTAAATACATGGCATGTACATGTGGTTATTTTTGCCCGACGGGGTGGTTATTTTTACCCGAGATGGGACAATAATGTTGCCATTTTTAGAATTTAATTACAATTATGTGGTTAAAATTTTAACTTTTGTGAGATATACATATTGAGGAAAAATTGGAGGTGTTTTGAGGGATATTTTTATTTTTCATGTATTATGAAGTCATAATACATGAAAACGTAATTTACGTTTTTACGTTGTTACGTTACGTTTTCTAGTCCTAGAAAACGTTTTATATCTCAAAATCCCAACTGGTTATTTTTACCCGCCTCTTCCCTATTTCTAACAAAATTGGTAATATATATACGGATTTACTATGTATTATATGTAAAAAATTAGATTATTATTTAGTGCACCCATAGAATTATTAAATTATCTTTAAGAAGAATTGGGGGCTCAGTTAATTCTCTTTCAGAGTAGTAGTACAAGACTTGGACGTGGTTTTACATTCAATTGGAGTTCTGGTCAACTTTAAAATGGGTTAATATTATTTTACCAGTATTTTTACTAAAATTACCACCCCTTTAAAATTGTATAATATATATTCTTCCATTCTAGTTTTAAATCTAATGTATTTTATACATTTAATTGTACCATAGAGTTACTACCTTAAGATAGTTAACTCTATGAATTGTACTGAATTACATTTACCCCGGCAAAATAAATAATTTGCCAATAAAATTGAATACTTATCGCTACCACAATAATTAGATATCATTAATTAAATTGTCAACAAGACAAAAAACTATACTATTATTGTATTTTGAAAACAAATTATGTTGAATTTAATTAAATTTCATTTTGAACATTTTCAAAAATTTATTTGGGTGAATAATACCCCCTATAAGCCAATAAGCCCCCCTATGATTTAGTGAATTTCATTGTTAAAAAGTTAGATTTCAAAATTTCTTGCCTTCCTGTCTTAGTTTTATTACTCAACACCTGTTTTGATTTGAAGAAATATTATGCTAATGCATCTGTTTTTTGTTAAGTCAGTAATATTAGTGTCAAATTTTCATTTACTTTTAAATTGTGTAATTTTATTTCTATAGGTATGGCCTTACTATTTTCAACTGAATTTAAAATTTTATCTATACACCTTACTATAGTTTGGATGATGATTGTGATTTGTGATTCAATTGTGTATGTTCGTTTGTTGGTCAATAAACATAATAATATGAACACAAGTTGGACACAATAGTAATACTCGTATGAGCCATGAGATATTTTGGGAGGAACACAATGACATCATCATTGTGTCTCCGTCTGTGTCTCTATCCGTCATGACAATTAGAAACCAAGTCATCAATAGAAACATTTGCAAGAAGGTGGCCTTCAATTTTAATCTCCACTCCAACAACTTGATGTCATGGTCAAGTTGAGACGATTCCACACTTGGTTCATTTGTGGGTTCAGTCCAAGGAAAAATTTGACGTTGCGCCCATTTCTCATCCCTTCTCCTCATCACATATTTTTGAGTCACTGGTGTGCCCGCGTGCGTGTGGTAGCCCATTCAGTTTTTTGAACAAAAAAGTCAAATCAAAAATCAAATTGAATAATGGAATTGTTTGGAAACTTTGTTTTTGTATTTTCTATTTTGAACATGATGAAAGTATATTTTTTTTAATTCTTACGTCTTGCCCTCATAAAATTGTTGACTTTGATTTGAATTTTCAAATGTGGAACAAGACGCCTCAAGTGGTGTGTCGTCATCATGGACATAATTGGGAGAGACCCACAGGTCCATGGGCAAGTGGACTTGGACTTTCTGACATATTCCAGAGTGTACATCTCATTGAACTCGAGGGATAGAAATGTCAAATCTAAATACAATTAAAGAATTTAAATAATTTACTTAACGTTGAATTAATTTTTAAAATAAAATCCAAATTCCAATTCTACGGGTAGGTGGACCTGAATTCTGGACTCACTTTTCATTCCCGCAATGGATATTGATGGCTCTGTTATTTTAAAGGAGGGAATGGGAATGGTCCCCAATTCCACCCCACCAATGGGTTTGGGTTTGAGGAGCCCCGCCCCAGTGAGGAGGGCGTCCAACTCCCCAGGTACATGAGTCTGAGAATTGAGGTGAATGTCTTTCAAATGGAGACTACAAAGGAGGGGGAATTTGTTGAAAATTAATTGGACTAATTGAACAAATTCAATTTGACACACAGGATGACCAATCTCCAAACATTTTAATGAATTAAATATTCTTGAAAAATAATCCACACATAACAAACTTTTTCTGGGTGAAGTCCATGGGGAAAGTCCGAAGAGGATTAATTTGTCTACAGATGGAATGGGTTGAATATGGGGATGGGTCCCATTTAATTGTATTTGTAAACTTTTAATTATCCTATCCCACCCCCATTCATGACAAATAGAGAGATGGACTAATTTTAAATTTGGGAATAATCGAGTCCAGCCCAAAATGTTCAGATTGGGTAAACCCAAAAGTTGGGGTCGTTGGGGATGTAAAATCCCATCATTGGCATTAATGGGTTGAAATGACATTGAGTTAAAAATAAAATGAAGGATCTCAACCTTTGGGAGGCTGATTGGGGTTGCGTTTGTGGTTGTGAGGGTGTGGGGAAATAGAAAGTTGATGGGTGAATGGGTCAATCCTTCCCCATTTCTAAATATTAAATCCTTCAACACATGACAACTTGACTGCATGAGATTTGTCAAAAATTTCCCCAATGCAAACCATTCTTGAGAGAATTTTATAAATCCCTCCAAATCCACTGAGATCATCACAAATTGAAGCTTAAAATTATTAATTGTTTCATAAATTGTAGTCCACTCACTCCGTTTTAAATATGTACAGAGAAGGGGCCACTCAAAATCATAAAATTTGTCCCCATCTCTCAACATCCCATTGGCATAAGCAATCTCCCAATCGTAGAATTTAAAACAACAAAAGGGGGCGTAGTTTTGAACAATATCGAGTAGAATGGTGGGAATTTTGTCCTCATCGTTAAGGGAACCTTGTTCATTGTACGTAATTTCAACGACTCCAAGTTCTCGCCAAAACGTCAATCCCGATCCCGATCCATTCTCAAAGTCAAAGTCAGAGCATCTCAAATTTCCCCAAATCAATGACCATGAGGGAAGTAATTTTGGAAAATTTAAATGGGTTAGATGAACAAGTTGATGAAATAATAAATTCAAAAATAGCTCGAGTCCTTTTTTAGCTTCTTGACCATTATCAAGGTCACTTTGGAAAGTTTGGAAACTACATGTATCCTGGGGTGGACGTGCATTGAGGATTTTGAGGCACTTTATTTGTGGGCCATGCGAGTGGATGAATTTTTGAAATGTGGGATTTTTGAGTGTCCTCCAATTGACCACTAAATTTGACCATGGCCAATTCCTATTTTGATAGTCAATTATTACTTGTTCTAATTCTACAATTCTCTTTGCACGGCCTCTTCCAATTTCAAATCTCCCTCTTCCTCTCCCATATTTTACAGTTAGAGTCATGGAAGTTGGTTGCACTTGAGTCTCTTGTGTCTCGTCTTCATGACACAAGAGGGAGACGTTGACTTTATCATTGAGGATATGGGTCGAAATTTCATTCCATTCTGAACACACTAAACGACAAATTTTTAGGTCCACAACAGAGATCAAGTCTAGAATTTTGACAAGGAGCTCTTTCACCCTCAATGGATTTTGACTCATCTTCCCTTCCCCCTCTCTCCTCACAAACTACAAACCAAGTATCCCAAATAATATGGACAAGGCCGAGGCGGGAGGATATAAATTCATATAATTAAAACATGAATTTAAATTAGCTTTATATGGATTTAAATCATGTATCCTTTAGTCCATTTAAATGACGTTTATTTATCTTTTCCTCGGATCAGTTTAATTTTTTTAAAATATAAAATGTTGTGGAGACGACATTCCCATTTTTTGAGACTTTATGACCCAAGGGTCAAGACTCACACACGGTGTTTTAATTGAACACAAGGAGGAATTAGGAGTTCAATAATGGAAGACACACACAAACACAAACACGTAAGACGACTGGGGAATGGGATTCGGAGGCTTTGGAAGAAATCTCAAAAATAAGTTGAAGCTGGAGCTGGGTGGAGGACGTGGAGATGGAGGGGAGGAGGGGACAAAAAACAGAAGAGTACGAGAAAGATCCTATAAATAACTTTCCCTTTCGAGAGTCCAGACATCTGCAATCACACTACGTTCAGGCCTAGGTACCCGGGGGGGACCGGGATATACGACACGTGTACAGGTAAACACATGTGAGTGTGATAGGGTAATTTTGTAAAGGGTATTAATTTTTGCCACCCCAAGAATTATTATTTTAGCTCCAAGTTTTTAATTTTCTTCACCCCAAGGAATTATTTTTTTCACCCCGAGAATTAATTTTTTTATCCCAAGATTTATTTGTTTCCACCCCAGGATTAAATTGATTTCTTAGAGCTATATTTTATGGTTGTGTAGCATGTGGTCACCCATCAATTAATTTGGGCACTGTACATTTCATCACCAAATAAATTGGTCACCTCGAAAACCCGTCACCCAATAAGTTTGTGACCTTATATTTGGTCACAACAACATTTTGGCACTAGATTATTTAAATTTGAATATATTAATAATAATTACGATCGTAATTTATTAATAATTTCAAAATTTTCATCGATTAAAACATGATGCATTTAATTACAATTATTGTAAACAGTTAATTATTAACTGTCAAAATAATAAATAATATTATTTTTAAAGCTAAATACTCAGTTCGCGATTTTGTTGCGAAAACGTCTGCGAAATAATTTTCTTGCGAAAATGATTATTTCGCAGACTTATACAAATCTGCCTCCCCCTTTTTCCAGTCCATTTTGCATGCTACAAAGTTCGAAATTTTTATGGGGTCACAGCGTATGAATTGTGACAAATTTAATGCTCTTTCCGAATATGTCCATCATTTGTAAAATTTTTGACCCGTTCCAAAGTTAGAAGTCAAAACGTAAAAAAAGTCCTATCATTTTGCACATTGTCACACTTCCTTTTTTACGTTTTGACCTCTAACTTTTAAACTTGAAACCTAGAATAAAGTTATACCCGAAAGGTTATTTTGGATTCCGGTTCCGGTTCATTCCGGCAAAGTAATTTGGGTGGGTTCTTTACGGTACTACGGGTCCGGGTCCGGTAGTATCGGAAAATTGGAACCCAAAAGAACCTTAACACTAACCTATGGCATAAATAAATTCCAAGTCTCGTAAGCCATACAGAGAGCCATCAGTTCTGGCCTTTGATATTTGAATGGTAGCGCCGAATACACAAATTGAATTGACCTTGAGTCATACAAGTAGCAAGCTGGAGTGACCCCAACGATCATGAGCATTGATGACGGCAACATGAGGATGAACCATTCCTGCAGCGAATAATTTGAACGTGGCGCTTTATTGATGGGCGTCAAGTCAGCCGCCGGTTCAAAAAAAAGTGTAACTCGTACACCAAAGGTCGCAGAAGGTTAATATTCGTCATGTAGCTTCCTCTAAGTGTCCTTCTGGAGGAAAAATTCGGATTTTGATACCTGACCTATATACCATAAGATATAGGCATTTGAACTTTTCTTTTTCTGATTAAAAATGACTGGAAATTTGTTCTATCCCAGTTGTTACACAGTAGCTTCCGCTTAGTGTCCTCCAGAAGGACAAATGGAGAAATTGACCTCCGACCCTTAGAACCTTATTCATACCCAGTTTAATCCACTCGTCAAACTGGTAATGAATGAGAAGACACGTCAAATGGAATGCCATCTGCTGGGAGTTTTAGGCGTCTCCATGTGTCAACAAAGAGAAGGGAAGGTTGAGTTTGAGAATGTGGAATACTTACTTTACAAGGATTTCTCCATGGGCTGACTGTTTTAATTTGTTTTAATTGTTTGTTTAACTTTTTCTACACTTTTCATGTTCATAACATATTCTTACTGGATGGAAATACCCCTGTCTTGTTTTATGATGGTCAAGATGTTTTATTCATTCCGTGTCAGTTTCCTCAAGACAATTTTGTATTTGTTTATAAACAAAATAACAAATCTTCTAGCTCATACCATCAAAATAGTTTATTTGCGGTTCGATTCCCGCTAGACCTTTTGGATTTTACTATAAAGTTAAATTAATTCATTGATAAAAAATACTGAGGTTTCAACTCAACTGTAGCATTTGTATCAATTTGTTGGATGGCTAAATAAAATAATTAAAAACATGGCCATTATTTTAATTTTCGAATTAAATGACTCGTCGCAGTCGCAACTTCCTCCATGACGTACTTAAGTAGCTACAATTTCTCTATTCGTCGTTGCTCTATGTCCCTAAGGGCATCACGAATATCATCTGGAGTACACTTGCCATTTAATTTCGACCTGACCTGGTCATAAGGAAGGAGACCAATACTGACAGCAAAGACAACTTGATCCAGCCGGCGAGGTTCTGCTGATTTCAATTTTTTGTGCTTATTTTTAAACGCCGATGAATGGTCGTCTAAGAAGTGTGCCATTGTGAAATCTAAGGTTGTGACATAGGTCGTTTTTTCGTTTGTCTGTGACTGCCCAAATAATTTGTTTCCGGGTTCCAGGTTAGCTGCCGTCTTCCACCACACATTCTGGTTCAAATCGTCTGGTCTTTGTCCATACAACTTTCCACCTGTAATCAAATAATCTCCATTCCCTTCATTTTGGTAAACCAACTTCACTCCAACCATCTGATTTGATTTCCGCGTTAGTTTGGCGGTCCTACGGATTTAAAATTTTAATGGGTCATAAAACACTCGTCATAGTTTTGTATACTGACGAGAGTCAAAAAATAATGTCGAACCATTGGCCCGTGAAGTTGACCCCCTCAAAATTGAACGTGCCGTTCCATGTCTGGTCATTTTTCCAGGACTCTGTATGAGCAAAACGATAAATTTGTTCCAGAATGCCCACTACGATAAACGTGGCATTGAAAGATTGGACTCCAAGGAATGACAACTAGAATGCAGTCAACATTTTGAACCATTTAAATAAATTATATTCCTGGTTTTGAAGCAACATGATACAAGTCCTGTCATACAAAGAACATATTGTCGAGTAGAGTCCACAATTCATATACATTTAATTAATTTACTTAATTCGGCGTCGGAGAGGTGATACGTGAGACGTGAGTGGTAGGGGGGGAGAAAGTTTGAATCCCCATGGGGATTTTTGGCATGCATGCCAAAATTTTTAGCAGGAAAATTTCAAGCTTTTAACTTTTTTGTCTCCCCTGTCCCACCATCAGTGCCGGAGCCAACCACAAGCAAGAATTTGCTTATACCACCACACAATTAATGTAATTGGTGACCGTAAAATGCCCTAATTAAATGACCCTAATGTGCCCTTTTTTAAAAGCATTTGTTTATTGTTATTATGCTTGCCCCTTAACAAGTTAACTCTTATTGCTTTGCTCTGTGATTAAAGTCACATACTTACAATGCAATTGTCCGAACCCGGAGTCGGAATTTGATAATTCCAAGACTACATCACATAGGCTAAAAATGTTAAAAAATTGTTGTGAACTTGGTTTTTGCATTGGGGCCTCCTTGGGGGTCAAATGGGGGAGGGGTCATATTTGCCTATACAGTTCTATAGGGCATTTGCCGCCATTTTTCTCATCAGTTTTTCGTCAGTGACAAAAATAAATATCACCATCGTTTTCGTCCCATTTTTTTACCCTAGAAACTAGTTTATGACTGAAATGTTGGCCATCATACTTGAGGTCATATATTGAGGTTATGTCAAAGGGCCTCCCGGAGAAAGCAATCTCCTCCAAATCCTCTTGACCTCAAGTATACAAAGACACTTGGCCGCCAACATTT
>JAQIVZ010003775.1:0-12474 GCA_034700945.1 Arrhopalites spinosus
TAGAAATGTTCAAAATGGTCAAAAAATAAAAAAGAATTACAAGGTGCCGTTTTCACTGTGGGGTTTGTAAATACGCGACCGGCCTCAAATAGGAATGCTAATCACGGTCATTTCACCAAGGCGTCGATCATAAATGACGTCACGCAAGTAAGAGGGGGTGGACCAGCGTGACATCCTTATGCTTACATGAGACATGTACATACTTAATAGCGTGACATAGGGGAAGGGGTGTGGTCAGAATGGACCGATTTTTGCGTGACGTCATTTATGAATGACGCCCAAAGCAAAAGTAACAAAGTTAAAAGTCCTTTGAATTAGGCCCAAGGTAGGACCCGCAAAATGATTCCCAAAATTTCTATTCAAATCAACACCCATACAATTTCTCTTGCCGGAATTTTCCCGTCTAGTTTTCCGCCACATTCGATCCTTGGTTCTGGAATAAATGTAACCATCCGGATTGACCATTGCATGATATAAATGTCAACCTGGGTCAAAATATATAAATGGTCCTTAAGCTTATTCATTATACAGTGCAGTAGATGGGCTGGCCCATTGTAAAATAATAATTTAATTAATTAAAGGAGCTTCAATTCCAATTTTAAATTCGTAGCACGTGTATGGATGCCGGCTTCGAGCCACAGACTCGATTAATTATTTTGATTAGGAATGCCAATTGTGAATAATTTTAAAGAACGATTTTCATTATTCTCTATTCAATCCGTACATCATTAATGGAGTCCATTTGGTTGTCAGTCAGGGATGAGACAGTCATTTAACTCTTCCGAGAACCTTTTCTTAATCACTACGGCTATTACCCTATTGGTTAAAGATTTCGTTTCGAAAGAACGAAATGATTCACTTATCCCTAATCGATTGTTGGCCGCGCGGTTTCTCAAAAACTTGTGTAGGGGACATGGCAATGAAGAAAATGTCCTGATGAGCAAAAAAAAGAAGAGCGATGAGGCCACGACGCAAGTTTAATGGCCTTCTGATACTCGTGCGTCATTAAAATTCATTACAATTAATATTAAAGAAACGAGACAATGCACAAACATAAATATGACATCGCTGCCTGGCATGTCAAATTGAACAATTGCAAGTTTCCTTAAATGCAAACTTGGACAAGTGGACTTGAGTTTGGGGAGGGGGCATGCCATGTGAATGCCCCCTCCCCAAACTCAAGTCTACAAATAGCTTGGTCGGACAGTAGGCCGTTCCTTAAATGAAAAACCGAACAACTGAGTTTCTTGCCATCAGAATTTGCACGACAGATGGCGACGTGTCGGCATGTAGAGAATACCGTTGTCCGAGTTTGCAGCTAGAGAATCTTTGAAATCGACTTGTCCGGATTTTCTTTTAAGCTTTTGAGGTGTTGTCCGGATTTACATTTAAGAAAAAATCCACTTGTCTAAGTTTGCATTTAAGAAAACTTGCAGTTGTTCAATTTTACATGCAAGGCAGCGATATAGCACATACTATCGAGTTTTAAAATTTACCAGCCAGCTGATTTTGTGAGATATATTTGAAGACGCCTGTCATATGACTTGTCACAAGAATTATTCTTCTACGTCCTCTGACAATGGCAGACCAGGAGGATGAGCAACATGCGGTCACTTGAAACCAGATGACCACTATGAAGCCACTACAAAGCTCACTTATGATTGTCATAAAATCAATGAAAACTAAAATGAGGAGGACATGAAAAACTAAATAGATGTCGGAATTCTCCAATCCAAGGGATTTTGGCGGCTCCACAGTTTCGTTCGTAAAATCCCGACTCACTTGAAACTTGGCTTCAATGTGAGCAAAATGAATCTGATGCCACTTTTCTCCCAGCCCATAAACCCCACAACTAATGAGGATCTTCATGTTGCTTGTGACCAGGTCCAGCTCATTCATGTGACCCATCTTGAGGCCTTGACTGGAGTAAATTGTGTGATAGAGTTGATTCGTTCAAAATCGTCTTTCGTGTTTCGATTATGAAAATACTTGAGCCCCCGATTTGTCTTCATGAGACGTTTGACTTTATCCGAAAAGAATTCAAATTTTTCGGCGGAAACAATGATCAAGGAATTTGATTCACTCAACTTGCTCTTCAATTCAGAATGACCACCCATAATTTCATCCTCTAATTTTTGAGGACAGATGGCGGTCGTGTTGAGATAAATGAGGGCCGCCTCATAAGGCTTTTGACATTGCTTGAATTTCCCGCAATGGAATGGAAGTAAATGCAAAATGTCACTGTCAAGAACAACGGCACATCCAAGATCGTGACAAAGTGGCCAATCAACCGCAGCTTCGCCAAGTAAAACTTTCAATAATACAGGATTCACAAAATCTCCACGGGCGTGACACGTGACACTCGAGTCCGTCGTAAATATTTTAAATGAACTGGAACTCAATTCAAATTGGTTCAATTTGGTCCAATTCATGGAGAATGGGTATGTGAGGGTGTAAGTGGACTGCATTGTCTCTTTGTAGGTATTCGTCAGGATGAGCCCCATGGGGAGCCACACCCCCAAAATGATTCTGCATAGTCTTTCCTATTTTTCCTTTTCTGTTCTCTTCACTCCCAAGTCGAGACTTTCCCCGTGACACTGCTCTACCAGAATTCCGGACATTCGGATCAAGATGGCGGGTAGAAGCTGACGTAAAAAATGACCGACAGTTTTATTGGGGTGAAGCCAAAGGAACGTGTAAAGGAGGCTCATGAAGGTCGTCGTGAGGACGAGGAATGAGCTAAGCCAAGCCAGGGGCGTAGCTAGAGCCGCATTTACGGGGGGGGGGGGGATTTGAGGCTTAAAACTCCGTTTTTATCTAGTACTAATTTTTTTTCAAAATTTCCTCATTATATCTACTGTAAAGCCTGAAGGCTAAGGGGGGGAGGGGTTAGAACCCGGAAAACTCGGTCGTGGCTACGCCCATGAGCCAAGCCCACACTGTCCACTCAAATGGACTCGTGTACGCCCCTAGTGAGAGTGACGACTGGACATTCTGACATAATTAGTAGTAATAAAATTGAAAGAAGAAGTTTGATCAATGGGATAAAGTTGTGGAGTATGACGATAGTGAGAAATTATTTCATTGAGGGTCTGCATTGTGTGAGCGTGAATCATAAATCTCGGAAAATATGCATCCTGGTAAATATTCCCGCCTTGTATTTGAGAGTGAACAAAACTCTTGTTGACACTTTTAAATATAAAATTAATTGTTGGAAGGATCCGAGATTCCGCTGCATCTACCTTACTCTTTGAGAAGGGGTCACGATCGCGATGGTCAACTGATTCACCGACTTGGTCGTACAATTTCGAAAATGTTTCCAAAATGATCCAAGGAACTTTCCGTCCATTGTCGAGAGTCCTCCGAAACAAGTAGACCATGTCAACGTGACAAGATCTCTCTTTCTGACATTCAAAGGCATGGATACTCGCCTTGGCTGCCAGCCTCTTGTGGTCGTTCATTTTTGACCTAAATCGTTCATAGAAATAACCCCGTTGTATTAAAATTAAAGAGTCTCCTTTGATCCGACATCGAGACTGTATGAAAATAAATGTAGGCCTCATGTCTCCATTTGTCGTTTGAAATGGCCTCGTAAATTCCCGCATGTAGTAATCATAGGCTGGTTGAGACATGACGAAATTATTCAAGGTGGCGTCAATGCCAACAGTTTCATAAAGAGAATAAAATAATCGATGATCAAGTGGGAATAAATATATGAGGTGTCGAAAGTCGTCATATCTGAGTCTCATCGGGGTGAGAATTAAGATGGACACGTGACACAGTACGAACTTGGTTTCATTGTACAAAGGGACGTGAGCCCAAAGCCCGGGATTGGGGCGTTGATTAAGACGGGTCACCGGGAATTTCTGATGGCCAACTCTATAAGGTGGCGAGTTGGGGTTGGGACTTTGGTTCAGATCGAGGATGAGAGGGAAGCAACCCCTGGCGTCAATGTTTAAATAAACTTATTCTAAATGGCCAGATTCCTCACAATGATATTCCATGGTACCAGTGGTGGGGAAGGCGATTGGTAGCAGGATATAACAAATCAGGTGAGCAATTTCGGACGAGGATGCTTGTCCGTAATAAATCATTCCGCAAAACCGTGCCAATTGGCAGTTGCTTGTAATGGTAAACTGCTTTCTAAAGCTTAAACAAGTATATTAATTTATTCCTTGAGACTGCAAAGTGAAACGAATAGCCGCATAATTTACTAAATTACGTCGAATTTGTTAATGGCTGTTATTTTGTCCAGCCTATGCTTCTGAAATATGAAACTAGTTCCTTTGTGAATTCTATTTGTGAGTACTATAATTTTTGTCACTCTTTTTTCCAAGATGAACGAATTCCAAATTTTCAATTATGATATTCAACAGTGTAGTTTATTCAGTGCACGCAAGATGATTTTGGTTATATATCCGAATGTCACAATTAAATAAAATGACAATAAAGTATTTTAAATATCTCCATTTTTAAGTAACTACACCCTAGGGTACGATAAACAGTAAGAAATGTTTTAGTGAATATCTCAAAGAGATTTCGTTTTAAAATCTCAAAAATTGGTCATGTTATACAAAGATAGTTACCGACCTTACATTATTTTTAATTTTTGAAAATATTGACCTGTGACCGTTTCCCAGTCACTAATGTGCGCAAGCGAGCTGCGCCAAATGCACGAACCACAGTATTTCGGTAGCAAGGCTGCCATTTAGAGTAGGAAGTTTTTAGAAACTTGAAAAAAAGATTATAGATAGTCCAAGTCATCTACTCAAATGGTGTGTAGTATCAAATGTCTGGGTTTCAGGATTCGGCTACAAAAGATATGAACATGGGTGATTTCAGGATGGTTTTTTTGCGATGTAGCTAATTCATAGGGTTTTGTAATTTTGTTGCTGCGTTTTCGCGCATATAAATGTCCCTGCTGTTTCTTCCGGCCCACCAAGTGAACCTATTGTACTTGCATAAGGTCTGGGGATACATTGTGCATCATTCACTCCTTTTTCAAGAAATTTTACAAAATTTCACGTTCCCCAGATCAAAAAAACGAAATGTACGTTTTCACTATTTTTATGTACATATAAATTTTGTCGAAACTCAACTACAGCATTAATATCTTTTTGTACCGATGAAAGCCAGAGAGTTGCCCTGCAAGATAATGTACTTGGATAGTTTCAATTACTTTTGTAACCGGAGAAAATAATTCAAGAGTTTCATGAAAAACGTATAAAAAATCCGGATGTAGCTGATTTCAATGAGCGAGCTTTGGTTTTTAATTTTTTTTCTTCGTTTGTTGTGAAGCTGCAAACATGAAATTTTTACCCCAAACTCAGAACTAATTAGCCATTACTTTATGAAAGTTTCAATATTTTTAATACAACAGAAACCATTTTATCGGCTGTTGTAGTTTATCATTCCCTGGGGTGTATATACTTGCATTTTAGTTTCTAACCTCTCTACATGCCTGTTCATGGATGAAGCATGAGTTGAGTTTCTTCGTTACAAATTTGTTTGTATTTTAAGAAGAGTAAAATATGGATTAGTCATTTTTCAAGTTCTGAAGGCATGAAGTTAAATAGTTGAATTTTCAGTATATTTAAATATTTCCTTTCTAAAATTCTAATTATAATTCGTTTCTGACCAGCTTTGTACACTACATTCGGAATGAGATTAGTTTGTACATTTAGTTGAGTTTAATGAGTAAAATCCGGGCCTTACAACTTGTGTTCAGAATAGGAGACAGGTAGTGTAATGGTTCTAGGAGTCGGATTATTCATCGTTAAAAATATAATATTTTGTTTAATATTTATTTTCTTTGTTTTATGTTCTAAAAGAACACTGAGTAAGTTAAAATGTAGCAAACTATTCATATTCATGCTTTGTAGAGGTGAGTAATGTTGTATGGTGTGTACTTCTAAGGTGTCCATTTGATTACATGTATGTACATATGCGTCGCTTGTTATCGTAGTAACTTTAATTGCAATTTACTAAACATTGTGCTCCGCGAGGCGGCTATATTTGATACCATTAGATGCACAATGAAATTCTGCGTCGATTGATATATGATCAGTAGATTTATTCTTAGTAGATTAATTGATATGAGTGAAAAACTATGCTCATAGTTTAATATGTAGTTTGTCAATTTTTACTCAACATGAAGTTTTTCTAAGGGTTCATTGTATAATATTTTGGTCATGTGTTTAATGTTTATCACGCTGTTTATTAATGTTAGAATTAGAAGGGAGGCTATTTGTGTTTATGTTTGGGTTTTCCTAACTGATAAGAAAATTAGAAAGTTCATAAACTAATATACCGTTTAAATTGTATATTGAAAACGAGTGTTTTAGCATTGTAAGTTTTCTTATACAATTGCCATTTTATATTAGTTTTTAGCAATACATAATTTCAGTAAATACTTCGTAAATTGTGTGTTTTAATTTTACTTCTGTACTAGTAGTCAACGAGAGAACAATTACTATTTGTTGTCTTTCATTTTGAGAACAAAGAGAGAAAAAGAAAATTGAATTGATGTATTTTCGTTGAGCTAACTTAATTCATTATTCTTTTATTAGTAGTAGAATCAATCACGAATCATAGATTATTTCCTGAATATTCGTAAAGTCTTCATAATTGTCTATCGTGAATCCTAGCTAAGTTAGATCGAGTTTTGGGTGCCCAGGATTTACTTAGTTTTTGTGAAGAGCTTTAGTCACATTTTGAAGATACAAGATACATGTTTTAAGAGACATATAAACAATGCCAGAGCTAAATTTTAATTGGTAGCATTGTTGACAATTATTGCAATTATCGTGAGAACCAGTTGCTTGTCTGCACAGTAAAATCCACTAATATTGACCCTTGTCTTAAAGGTAAAGGTAAAGGCGAATTATAGTAAGATTGCTTCAAGACAGAGCAAAGCTACTTAGCTGAAACCTTTGAAACTTTCTAAGACAAGGAAGGCTAAAGGTCATCGGACATAATTTCCATAATTCGATCGCCTCTACTGAAAGGGCATAGACATCGGAAAATCGATTGAACATAAGGAGGGTTATACATCCACTGACATCTCTGTCTGAATAGAGGTTACTTTGATTTCATTCAAGCAGGTACCCAGGGGGGGGGTGTTTTGGGTGTTTGAACACCCCCCTAAATTTTTGGGCTTACACTAGATACAATGGAGAATTTCTAAGAATAACAAATTAACAGTAGATAAAACCTGACTTTTTTCACAAGAAACCCTGAAAACACCCACCTAAAATTCATCCTGGATACGTCCCTGTTTTCATTGAATCTGCGTTTAGGTTATTTTACATTTAAGCGAAATAGCGTTTGTGTTGTTTTGCAGATAGAAGAAAATGATTATGTTGCTTCGAGGCTGTGGCGAACTTTTACAGTAGAGCCTTAGACCAAAGCAAAAGCAACATAGTACCAAAGTAAAAGTCCTTTGAAATTGGCCCAGGAATTTATTTTCCAAAACAGCTGACGACGCCGTGTTCTGTCTTCGTGAGTACCTGTTGATATCATATAATGCCTAAGGGACCGGAGGGTAAAACGTAGCCCCGTATCCAGATTACGGGGCCAGCAGTATTTACATGCAGGGCCCCGTGGGGATACGTGGCTACATTTTACCATCCCGTTCTTTATTCATATCTGTTCGGAAAAATACACAAGATTATAAATTGAAGTTGATTTTCAGCTACGCATTCGTGAAATGCTCCACAAATCCATGTAGCGTTAGCGTGTCAATGAACAAATTAAATATTTTTATTCATTGAAATTGTCTTAATAAATTAAGTTCCGTTCCGTGACAGGACAAAATGGAAAATTAAATTATTTACATTTGACGTGGCAGAATTGCCACACCTTGCATTTTTTTTGAATCTCAAGAATCGAACCGGTACACTACTCACAAAAGTCTCAAGAAGTAAATGTGATTGTGAGTCATGTATTTCAAAATTTCCAATTGGTCACTTTTTTTCATTTTGATTGTCGTTCAGAAATTACCACTCAGTGTTTCATTGAGTTCAACAGAACTGCCCATGAACTACCCAGAGCTAGCCAGCCACCTCGAAAATTTTCAAGGTTGTCTCACATTTCTTCTGCTTGCTCACAATTCAATTGACATTGGACCATCTCATCCTCATCCCATAATTCTGTTCACACCAACTCTATGGCAGCATCCATTGTCTTTGGAAAGATCACAACTTGGTATCAAAATGATCAGGACAATCTCAACCAATCTATACCGAGAATCGTGTCATGCAATCCTCTACCTGAATTTATTAGACGACCCTCTGACCAAGGTCAATATTTTTGAGCTCAATCAACAGACGAAAGTGCTTGCCCCTCTACTTATGTTGCTGTTCAAAATTCCACAAAATTTTTTGAATTTTTTTCATGATGGCCCAATGGTTCAAACATCTAAGAACGTTGTGACGTACATAAATTTGATGATCAAGTGGAACTGGTTTTACAACCAATTTAGTCGTGAACCCATTCCGTTTGAATTGATTGTGGGGGACTGTGACCGACATCACATGAGTATGACAATTATGGAACAAATCAAAAAAGAAGCAACAACACATATCCATCATGGTAACATGTATGTGTTCTCACTTGACGAAAAGTTGGGAGCATTCCAGATGCGTCTGGTTGATTTTAGAGGAGGAATAGAGCATTCGAGACAACTTTTAGACATGGCGCATCGAAGAGTAAATGATAATTTGCTAGTTGATGTTCGCTCTCCAGCAATGACAATAGATGAATTTATGAGCATGCCACGTCAACAAGACAATCCAGAATTGGTAACACCTCGCGATGGAGCTGCAATAAATATTTGGATCAAATTTATATTTCACAAGTATCCCAATATGACCACCATTCGTGGTCGAACATGGCACGAAAAACTGACACCAATTTCACAAATTTTCATGGACAATGCAGAGCTTGAAACTTCTACAAAATCAATTGTGACGACAATTACGAAGATTGTATTTTTCACTTGTGATGGAGTCAACGAGCGTGCAAGTTCCATGGAAGTATTTCGAAGACCATTTCAAGATTTATTGTGGCTCAGTCTCTGTGTTTCTTCAAGTATTGTCTCAATCGTAATACTTTTACTTCGTCAAGATCAACGGACAGCAACAAATTTTTTTCAAGCTTTGATTCTGCCGTACAGTGCCATTTTGGAAAACTCTTGTCCACTTCGATCGAAAGATTTCTTCACAAATTTGCGTCTGAAGATGATAATGATTTTTTGGCTCTTCATGATGATCATCATTGGCAATGGTTATAAAGGTAGTGTTGAAAAGAGCTTTATGTGATAAATAGTCAATTTGGGCCCATATTCCATAGATTTTAACCACGCTACATAAAAAGATAAGGAGAAGCATTTGGGTCTCTTTCTCAGTGCAATAAACCCGAGGTCTCTGAGAATCTCTGAGAACTTCCGAGAATTGGAATGAGCACATGATCATGGATTCTCGAATCTATTGAACAAAATGTGTGCTTTTCGAAATTTTTTGACTTTTCTGAGAAAATAACCAACAGAATTTTTGAAATGTCGCCACATTGTCATTAGTCAAATAGAATCGCAACACTTGATGCGATTTTATGTCTTGAGCTGGGTCTGCAATTTTTAAGCATATGCCCTATGCCCGAGGTTTCAAAAATCTGCAAAAATTCACAGAGACTAAGAGGAAGTTGGGAAATAAGTTTGCGTTTGGTGTATTTTGAAAATTTTTGTCCCTGTGGTCGGAAAAGGTCCCCGAAGATTTTATCGAGGCCTGAAGGTCCGGTAGTTGACTTTTTGCAAATTATCACAATAGCAAACATGTTCCACAACTCCTTTCGAGTCTCTGTGAGCCGATATTTATGTCGTCGGATGGAATTTTATCGGATAATTTTGCAAAAGGTGTCGTACAGGTCAAGCAGGACGTCCGAAATTTTTTCTGGCTGATAAGAGGTGTCAAGAAAGGCAGTACGCGTTCATATATGACTTCTAGTCAACTTTGGACTCATAAAAGGCACTAACTATGCAATTTCAAAAATTAATTACAAAAAAATATAGTGTTGCCACTGGTTTCTGGGACCCTGGCCATATTTATCATGAATCTCTTTTGACGAAAATCGTACACTGTGATTGGGATAGTTAGATTAGGATAGTCTGCGGATACCATGATGCTTGTTTTTATAGAAAATACCCAGGACGGGCATTATAATGCTCGGAACCTAAAATCTGAGGTCAGATTCGGATTCCACGTAAAAATTTACCCCAGGACATGTCTCGGTAAATTTTTTTAACCACAGGAATGGCGGGAAATAGTGGATCCACTAAACAATTCCTGGAAGTCATGCTAAGGTCACATAATTTTTTGTGGGGAACGAATAGTAGACAAAAAGATCAGAGGTCTTTTCCTAGTCTGTTTGCATAACTTTTGCACTTGTCATTAGCCCATTTTGGCAACGTTGCAACTCCCTAAAATAGCAACTGTGAATTTGGCCAGAAACCGCCATTTAGGCGAGTTGGCTGTATTACCAAAAACTGAACTTTCTAATGGACAGTCTACCTGACAAGTTTGAGAATTTTGTGTCTAACCGTTCGCCGGAATCAAAATTTTGAATTTCATCATTTTAGGCACCTTTACATACAAAATGAATCACGCCGACCCGCCTGGCGGGTTCATTTGTGATTAACTTTTTGCTATATTTTTTTCCTAGATGCAACTTTACCTCCTCTACAAAATGAGACCAAAAAAGGGGGGTAACACGATGCATCCATGTATACCCCCTCCCGACGAACCTGTCCTTCGAACAAACGAAACTTTTCAAATTTTCTACCACTAGGATATAAATTTTCGATACTCTACGATGATTTGAACAATTTCAAATTTGAACAAGATTTGAACAAAAATTGAACAAAAATTGAACAAAAATTGATCAGAGTTGGGTATTCCGCTATTGGCTGACAAATTCATTGGCTAATTGATTCGGTTGGACAGCCTAGAAATTTGACTTTTTTTATCTTTTTTTAAAAACAATCTTCCTTACAAAATTTTCAGACAAACAATGTCTCCAAAATACAATTCTATGGAGCTGTCGCAGCTGGGGCAACTTTTCTGGGTCACGGTGTGGTCAAAAAACTCTTGTTCTCCCATTATTCGAAGCGTAATGAACCAGAAAAAAAATGTGTACTAAATCTTAATTCCTTCCAACGGTTTTTTGGCCCTCTACGAATACAATTAAGTACAGAATCCTGAATAAAGTTCAATTGCTGTCACTCGACAGAATTTATTTTTGTACATTAGTAGTATTTTGCCCTGGTTCATTAGGGCCTGTTTTCACGAGGCAGTTATCCCGGGATAAGTGACATGGTACCGCGCCAGACGCATCATGTTACGGTGGCAGTTATCCCGGGATAAGGCCTCGTGAAAACAGGCCTTACGATTCGAAAAATGAGTGAACAACACCTTTTGGACCACACCGTGACCCAGAAAAGTTGCCCCAAACGTCCAATTCCGGGACCCCTGTTTTACATGCATTGTCATAGGAAATTCAAATTAATTTTTTTTCAAAGTTGTCTGGCATTCTCCCCTTTAAAACGCAACAATGATAATGCGATATGACAACAGTGACTTGTGGCTACGTAACTCACGATAAAAGTAAATGTCATGAAAGGTCGCTTTTGACCACCAAGATAATGAAATATTGTGAATCTTTTGTAGTGACAAGTGAGTAGTTGAAACAGACCGGACAACTACATTTTGGAAGAAAATGAGATATTTAGCTTAAAATATGCGTTAACTTGATTTTCAAGTTTAACTCTCGTAATCGCCATTCCTACAAGTCGGAATCCTTGACTTTCGAAAATCTAAGAAAAAATTTTTTCCCAACCTCGCCATCGAGTTGGCTCTCATTTAAAATGCATGGTGGCCAAAAATCTTATTTCCAAAACCGGAAAACTGCATTTGTAAGTTTTAAAATGACATAAAACGGCAAAAAAAACAATTTCAGCATTTGGCCACATTAATCCTGGTGTATTCAAGAAAACAATGCCACATGAATTATAATTTTAAACATACTACAAGCATTTTAAACAAAAAAGTCATTTTATAAATAAAGCAAGATTTGTAGTTGTCCGGTTTTGGTTTTCAACTCAAGCCAAATTCACCTCGAAAATGATTTTAGCAGAGCTATACTATTCTGAGTCAATGTCGACAAAAACGATTCTTGAGTATTTTAGTCACAAAAGTGGAGACCAATTGGATACGTTTTCATTTGAGCTGTGTGAACACTCGATTTTAGTGGCCGATACTGTCATATTTTAAAAATTCTCCAGATCGCATTTCTATTCCAGGTCGCTGAATTGGTTAGAAGTTGGGAGCCCAAATTAATTACTTAAGGCTAAATTAGAGTTCACGTAAAATGATATGTAACGTAAAATATAAATAAAAATTTAATAATATTTTTCTGTTGCAT
>JAQIVZ010003776.1:0-12469 GCA_034700945.1 Arrhopalites spinosus
TTTTGAATTCGGTGCAACAATTGACATCGGCTAAGACTTTGTGGTCGTAGTCAACCTTAATGATTTTGACTTTACATATTATAATAATCTCTTGTTTGTATAGTTTTTAGAAAGGGATTTGTCGTCGTCCACATATTAATGTGAAAACTGAACTACATAGTACGGTAGTACGTACTACAATTATTATGAATTATCGTGAATAGTTTTCAACTTTTAATACATGTACTACGTTTATAAATTGTATGTACTATGAATCATGTGGTATATTTAATATGTATATTTAGACACTGATGTTGGTAGAGTGTTAATTTTTTAAAAATGGGAGTCAACGATCAATAAGTAAGATAAAGGTTAGAATGTTAAAAACGCTGTTAAACAAAGTTTTGTTGATATTAAATTTTTGAATTATTAATAATAGATCAATTTTGGTAGTATTGAGTTTATTTTTTTTGCCTTAGAATTTGATTAGTTTGACACTACAAGAGATGTGCATTGAGACTATAGGTAGAGATTGTGGTACTCATTTTTGGAGGAGTTAGAAATTAAAGTATGACAAATGACGAGTACATTAAAATGTGTATCATAGACTGTCGTACATTTTATTCATGTACACAAAGTGTCATTCCAGATTTACAATATAAAATTTTTCGAATTATAGTATAAATAATATATGGCCTACTAAACCTTTTATGACAAGTACTCAAATAGTACAGTACCACAAATATGTTGAGTAAAAAAATGAAAACATGTAAGATTTTAAGATAGGTACATAAATAAATTAGCAATTAAGTATAGGTATATAAGTACAATATATGGGTAATTAATTTAGCTTAAAAAAATAAATCTCATATTATGACATTATTCACATTATGCATATCATATGTTAATTGACGTTGTATTCAAGTGCAATGTTTGCTCACATTGTGTATTGTCCCTACTTCATAATATTATTACTTATATTTCTTCTTTGAGTACGATTGAATATAATGACGTCTATCATTAAGTTTATCCCGACTCTCCTCTACAGTTTCTGTAACATAAAATAGCAGGGTAGTTAGTCTAAGGTCCTCGTAATGAACATACACTAAACCTAGACTACACTAATAAAATGTTTTGTAATTAATATAATTTTGTATAATTGTTGAAAGGTAATAATAAAAATACCTAATTCGGGGCTATAGCTGACATGAATCAGTTCACCATAAAAGGATCTATTGTCCAATTTTATTTTTGCATACCTATTTATATAAATGCAAATCATTGAAATAAGTTACATTACATAATAAAAGTACGTCAAGTTATGCATTTCCTTTACCTAGCCTCCCGTAATGTTGCAAATTTTACATAGTACGCAGTTGTAAAGGGTTCCTTGGGAGGAAACTGTGTTGAAGGCACTGAAGAAAATTTTTCGACACTGCCAAATCTTTGACACAAATTTTTCAGTTCTCGGGCCAGTCCAAATTGTGGTATATTTATTAATAGTAAATGTTTAGATTCTTCATTTATTGTGTAGACCTATACATCAGTAAATAAATCATTGAATAAAATAATTAGTAAGTAGGCTCCTGTCAGTAGCTAATAATTGCTAATTAGTACATATATAGATTTTGCAATTGAATGTGTAAAGTAATTTATCATGCACTAATTAAATAGTATAGTCTTACCTTGACAGCTTTTAATTCTTTTCCCTGACGATATTTTGGACGAGAACCACACAAATCCTGTTGGACATGATGTTCTGAAGGTACAATTTGAGCTACTGATGATGATGCCTCCATTTTAATTAATGCTCATTGACTTTAGGTACTGCATGAGTAAATAAATGTGTATTTTTAAAAATAGTCCCTGGAAGAGTTTATTTGTGTAAAATTACTATCATCACGATAATATCATGACACATTTGAGGCATAAGTTGTACTCAGACGGTGAGTAAGTGCCCGGCCACACGGCTTTCACTAGTTGACCTAAATACTACAAAAGAAAGTTGAATGAATGAAACTGGCCGTTCATTCATACAAAATCTTTAAGGAGTCGTGATGTAGTAAAAATAATAATATCGTCTACTTTTACTAGCTTCACTTGTCTTGTAAAAATCTTGAACATCCGCCGGGACTCAAGACAACTAGGACTATCATGAAGAGTTTGGCAGACAGAGGAGTCAACTTTGTATCTCAAAGCATTGTAACCTAATGAGATGTGCAATTTACACGGTCTGTCCTTCCAATTAGCCTCAAAATGATACCCTTTGTTGATACCTGTAAGATTAAGATTATTTGGACCTAAAGGACAATCTGTACATTCACTTCTTCCTTAAGTGTAGTCTCCTTTAAAAATACAAAGACTGGCCCATTCGTCTACCAAATTCCTCGACTTTGTCCTAGTTGACATCCGGCCTTAGGCAAAAAAGAGATGTGCAAATGAGAAAAAAACAGCAAAATTCGGACAAAAAATGCACTTGTTGATAATTTTCTTGAGCAGGAGGAATTTAAATACATACCCAATTATCAATATGGTCTAGCAATAAAACTATTAAATACTATTTAAATTAAATGTAGTCTATATGAGAAACATCATGATGACGCCCGATTAAATTAAATATCCTTCGGAAACACAAATGGAAAGATATATTTTTAAAAAAAATCCTTGTTTGAAAAGAAGCATAAAATAAAATACTCAATTTAGGTCAATTTTTACCTAATTTTGGGTCATGAAAAAATAGCATAATGATAAAACTGGCCTCATCGACATGGGTTATTTTCAGTTACAGAGGTCAAAATTTTGAATATCTCTTTTTCTGGGACTTTCATTTCAAAAGTTTTTTTTTGTAATTTTTATTTAAATAAAGTGGAAAATAAGAATTAAAGTTAGTCTGCCTTAAAATTTGCTTGTAAAAATGAAGCATATTACCGGATCAGTGCAAGGTGTAAAAGTTTGTAATCGCCCAACTCTTTCGAATGCAAGGTGAATGAAATGTTTAGTTGCCGCCTGCATTTTAATTATTTTATGAAAGAAAAATGGACCCCAAGAGAAGATATTTTGATCGTGATAATGATCAAAAAAACGAAAAATTAATCTACGATGAGCCGCCCAACTCGAGGCTATTTATTTTGTGCGGTATGTGAAAATAAGTTTTTTTTGATATCATACAATATAAATGTGTTTGAGTAAAATTAATTTTCTTATGTTTTCAATATCTTCTGTGAGTGTATAATTAATGATAAATTTTTAAGTGTAATTTTTTTTATTGTGATTTAAAGGCCGAAATGTGTCCGAGGAAGAATTACGAGAGTCTTTTGAAAAGGTAAGAATTGTGTGACACTTGTCTTTTGTGTATGCAAAATTTATGTGAAAACAATATGTGGTGAATTATAATAGTACAGGCCCCATTATAACAAGTAACAATTGATCGCAAATGAACATAAATGTTATCCTCACATCTTTTCTTTTTATTTTCAGTTTGGTAATATCAAAGAATTATGGATTGTTAAAGGTAATCTTGAGTACTTTATACGCTTACTTTAATTAAAGTATAAGTACATTAACCTATACTTTAACTTTGAGGTGACAAATGTCCCCTAATTGTGAATTTCAAGTTGTCTATAAAAATGTATTTGTTTATTTGTTATAGACAAAGCTTCTGGCGATTCAAAGGGTATGTCATTTATAATCATTGTTACTGATATTGTAGAATACACCATATTTTATGACTTGTGGGAACCACAGTCCAAAAAAGATTATTTGTCCCATCATGTTTAAGTCCAATTTTCCTTCATTTTTAATATTCTAATTTAATATGAATCTCTTGTTTAACAGGGGTAGCATATATCAAGGTAAGTGTGTCAGGATATTATTATTACGAATGATTGTATAATGATTAATCAATTATTAATATTTTATATACATAAGTATGCCAAAACGTCCGAGGCGGCTGTAGCAATGGAAGAAATGAATGGGAAATTTATAGGAAACAATGCCAAGTCTTTGTAAGTCAATGTCATATTATAACTTTGATTAGATATCTAATATAGATTATGTAGAACGAAAAACAAAACAAAAAATATGAATTTTCAGACCAATTAAGTTTGGTCTTTAAAGAGTGATTGACAATTTTCTTTACAACCAACATATCAACATGTCACAGCACGGTAATGGTTTTTATCTATTTATTAATCTTTTCAGAAAGGTGCTAATCGCTAATAGTAGGGACCAAGGGTCACGCCGAGAAATGAATGAAGAAGAACGTCTTTTACGACTGTTTATAATAGGTACTTGAGCCATTTTCTTATTGTAGTTTCATTGGATAGAATTACCTATCTAGATATTGGAATGTTGATTAATAGACATTTTAGAATATTTGGAATAATTTTATGTACACAAGAGAATTTGTATATGTACCACTTACATAAAATTTCAAGATTAAGACTGATGTAAATTTTTTTTATTGCTCTTTCAGTGCCCAAATCCATGTCTGAGTCAGGTTTGTACTCCTTTTTTCGGCTTTTTTGTTGCTTTCAAATAATTGCAAATTGTATTGTGCCTTATTTAATTCAGATGACTTTTATATTCACCGATTGGCAAAATTTTAATCAACTTTAATTTTTTTAAATGTACAGATTTAAAAGAACATTTCGCCCAATTTGGTGACGTGGAGCACTGTAATGTTGTTCGAGATAGAAATACCAAAGAAAGCAAAGGATATGCTTATGTCAAGTTTCATAGGTTTCAAAAAAATCTCTAAAGCATTTATCTTTCGGAAAGATTCTTTCCTGAACTATTCAAATTTTTCAGTAAATTATTTTCTGTCAAATGTGCGAATAATTTGTCATTTATTTTGGTTTCTTCCTTTCCAACCTAGAATATCACATGCAGCAAAAGCATACGAAGGGTGTGATCGAAGCTTTAAAGTAAGGAATCACTACATTTATGTATGTAGAGAAGCTAATTTTGAGTGACTATTTAGATTATGACAAAATTTTGAACAAACCACTACTATTACTAGAGTGTAGAAAACTGACACAAAACATATAATTTTTTTCCAACTAAACTGGAGCATTATCTACTCGTTTAATTAAGAATCTATTCTAAATTTTAATCTCATTTTCACCTTTAATTTGCAGCCAGTTTTTGCAGATCCACGGCCTCAGAAACAGCTTGTTGATGACCGATATAGTAGTAGTGCACATGGTGGTGGTTCTACAACGGGACCATGTAAGTCAAACAGAATTCCACATGTTATAAATTTTTTAAACGAATGGTAAGGAAGATAAAATGCATAGAAAGTATATAAAACGGATGTTTGATATCTTTTGATTTTTAGATGATATGCATGACTATTCTTTGGACCAACCATTCCAGCCAATTTTAAATCATCACCATCATCATCATTTAAATATGGATTCGTCAATGCCTCTTAGTTTAACGGGAACATCAGGATCATCGATGGGCTTATCTTCTCGTCTAACTGTTATCGCACATGGATCTTTGAATCAAGATCAACTATGGAGACTTTGTGACTTCTTTCCTGGTTTGGACTATTGCAACGTACGACATGACTCAAAAACAAGACAATGTTATGCAAGTAAGTACACTACTCGTTTTTATACAATGATTTTCCTAAAAATTTAGGGTTACTCATGCTCTCATAAGAGCCATTTTCATTGTGCTATACTAAGTAAAATGTACTAAACTACTCACAAAACGGTTGTGTAATTGGTAACTCTTTTCTAATTTCAGCTGTTGTGTATAATTCGTCCCAAGCCGCTGCGTACGCAAAGGAAAAATTACATGGATTTGAGTACCCTCCCGGCATGAGGTATGAGAGCTTTTATATTTAATTACTTAATTGAGTCAGTAGAGGATTGTGGCATGAACAATAAATTTAATAAGTGAACAATTAATGTTAACAATGATGTTGGGTCTCTTAAAACTACTTTACAGGCTTATTGTCAAATTAGATGTCGCAGGAAATGACTCATCACATCTTGGCCATCATGCTCATATTCATAGTCGTTCTGGTCTTGTAAGTGTGCATTTGCTAAAAAAACAAAAATTGTATAAAATAATTAACTAAAAGATTTGAACTCATTGTCTAATTAAAATTAATTAATTAATTTTTTTAAAATGTAGCTTGGCCCAGCTGGACCAAGTGGTGGTGCAAGCCCTGGACAGAGTAGTGGTCGGTATAATGTCCCTCAACAAAGTAGTATGAATCACAATGGGGCCACGGGTAGAACTGGTTCTTCTATTCCTCCTGATTTGGCTACTTTAGCCGAAACCATTGCACAAGGTAACAGCAAATCTCATGCTCCTTTACATAAATCTAAAAGCTATAAGTATATTATGAAGTGTTACATATGGCACATTCACTTTCATCCAATGTTGAAAAAATGTCGTATAGCAGAGCCTATATGACTTTCATTAAAACACTTCATTTAATTTTTTTTTAATCCACAGCCACATCCATCATTCAAGCCGCTGGACTCAGTGCTGCCTCTCATCATATTTCACATGCCCAACCGGGCGAATCATACGATCCTTCTTACTGTTCTGTCAAACTACCCGGTCCTCAGCCACTAGCTCCTATTGATTCTACTGTTATGGAAAGGTGAGCATGTAATTCAGCTGAGAATTGATTTGATTGTCAAGTACACATTGGGACTTTTGGTATTTATAATACATAATAAATTATGAAATATATGATCATTTTTGTCTTTAGATTATTCGTTGTGTGCCATCCAAGTCCTCCTCCTATATACGCTCTCAAAGATACTTTTGGTCGTTTCGGTAACTTAATTGACATCTTTATGCTCAACGGTAAAAAGTACGTGTGACATACATATACAGAACACAATGTTATTATTACAGTAATTTACTCAGTGATATTAATAATTTAATCATCCGTATTCCTTTTACAGTTTTGGTTATGCTAAGTATGCAAGTAAAAGTTCTGCAGATGAAGCAAGAAATGTATGTAACATGAAGAATTAAATTCATTTCTATTTTTTATGATACTAACTATTATTCAGTGAGACATGATCTTAAAAATATATAAAAATTCTTATAAATTTTGTGTTACTTTTAATTTTTCTAGACACTCCATGGTCAAGAAGTTTGTGGTATGTGTGATTCATTTTGCTAATTTTAACTTTCAAGTAATGATTCTAAAAGAATAATCTTGATAAGACTGACGATGTGAAAATTTTGAGTTAATGTGTAGTGTACATTATCGAAAAGTGTTTTTTAAAAGTCTTTCGTGTTACCTATACCTATGTAGTATCAATCACTTGCCTACATGATTACACACATAACTAACTAATAATTTATTTATTTAGGAATGAGGCTAAAAGTGTTCCCAGCTGAACCCCAAGATCAAAAATCAATCACTGGAGGAAATGTAGGCCAACAGAGTAGCACAATTCCTAATCTTGCTACAAAAGGTAGCAGTGGAATTGGAACCGATCAGCAATGTAAGCGAATAAAAATAGATATTGACGAAGAAGAGTCGAGTTTGCTTGACTGACTCGACAAACCGGCCAACACTCCAAAATACCATGAAACATTTGAATGGCCCTTTCTAAATTTTATTCCAGGTTAGTTGGTCTTCTTTCTAGTATACTTACTAATTTACATTTGTTTCAATGTTATTCAGGATGATCTGTAGACATAACGTACACACACAGGATTGCATCCAAAATGTAATCCAATCTTGGCTGCCATTGCGGATGACATTCGTGACATCGTGTCTGAAATTCTTGGAATAGCGACAATTAATTTTATATTTTTAAGATCAACAAATAGTTTTTCTCAAATAATGAGGAATCTGATTATATATTAGTTACACAAAATTTCATTCCTTTAATCTCAGCTCTTCAACTCTTTCAATGCATAATTAAGTATATATATATATCCGTATTATTCCAACGTTGAATATGAGATTATTATTATTAAGAACTGTATACCTTATAGATTTAATTGAGAACTGGAATAACGAATAGTATTACCGATATATATATATATAATTTATATATACAAACGTAAGGAATATTAATTATTCCTTATGTATTTAATATCTAAAAAAAACCACTTTAACGTATATTCTACTAAATAATTTTTATTATCTTGATTTGGCACTAAGATTTGTGCGTCTGGGTGTGTGTAGGCTCGAGAGACGAAGTCAACGATTCAATTTGTTCAATTTTTCTCTCTCGTAAACAACAGTGCAATATATTTTGACTTTAATAGTTAAAAAAACATTTACAAATTAAATATTTTATCAGCATCCCATGCTACTCTGAGGATGTGTCTAGGTAAATATATAGGCATAGGTGGTACTACAAATATTAGGTTAATTAAAAAAAGTATTCTTGAAACAATCATCCGTCCTCTATGTAACTTATGAATCAAACAAAACGGGTTTTTAAATAGATTTTAATACTACACATAACTAGTACATTATAAAAGTTAAGGGGACGATAGCAGTTGAGAAATGTCACATCATGTTAAAGTGTTACACTGCTTAGACCATTTGACTGGACAGTTTAAAGACAAGGAAATAATCTTTGCCAATTTTTAAAGTCAAAGAATTTCTTCCTTGTAATAATATATTATGTAGAAAATAATATACATTATTATAATTGTTGTGAATTGAAATTATGCAGAGAGAAAAAGATAGTACTCCATACATACACTGTACTACAATTTTTACTGAGAAATTATGAGGATATTTTTTATTCCATGATAGATTTTTTATAATAAGTGATATTACAAAAAAAAACCACAGAGGCCTTTTAAAATTTGACAAATTTATATTTTTCAATGTTATAAACTATACATTATTTTTTAAAGAAATTTTTTTTACAAAAATTAAAGCATTGTTATTAGAGACTTGTAGTTGAACAGGTTGAACCAAATAATGAACTGATTGATTATTATTTATCTTTGAATAGAGATAAATGTTTTACGGCTCAATTTCGTTTCATTAGAATAACTTTTCTGAGAAAAAGGGAGAGTGAATGAGTTTCCAGATGATGAATACATATGAAATTGTTACAACAATGAGTATTCTTGTTGTAGTATTTTATTAATTGTACTTGTTGAGCATTTATTAGTAATATACTCAACATACATGCCTCTAATGCTACAAAGCTTTGAGAAATTGTGAATATGGTAATTATTACATATTTTCTTTATAACTGTTTACAGTATAAAAAGAAGAGTGTTCAGGACACTACATTTTAATATTATGACAAGGGTCAATCTGTTTTTTGATAGTTATTTTACTCATAAGTTAATTATAATGATAAATTCTACTAACTCTTATGGTCAGTGGCAATGCTGTAGTTTATGAATAATGCATTTATGCGATTCCTAAAGTGTTCTTTTGTAGTAGTTTAAGGGGGTCATGTCAGTACATGTCCTGTGTACACGCTATAAATCAAGCCATAGCCAGGCTATGACAATAATTAAAAAAAACGGTCAACGGCATTTTCTAGTATTTTCATCTTTTAGGGGTTATAGACCAAGATTAAAAATGTCTCATATAGACAAGACAAAATTGATTATTATCATCTTAAAATACATTTATTGTCCATGCATACTGCTTGCGATTAATGTCCCAGGGTATAGCATTCCATAAAGTTGGATACTATCAAATATTGTCCATTTTTTAAGCTTTAAAAAACTCTAAGGAGGCAAACTTATGGTTTATAGTCAGTAAATATTTACTACTTAGCTTTAATGTTCATCGTGATTAAAATTTTATCTTTGTATGAAAAAACAAAATAATAATGTGTAAAAAGATTTCAAAACAATATATTATTATTATTATTTTAAATGTGTTTGTTGCTTGTTGTTGTCAGTCGTAGAAATAGCTTTATAGAAACCATTTTACTTACATAGGTAGTATCATACATGTGTTTGTACATATTTTTAAATATTTAAGTGTAGGTTCATAAGTGAAGACAGTCAAAATGTCTTTTGTATGTACTCTACATTTAATGGTTTTTACATACATAGAATATTATTCTATCTATTTAGAATGAAAAAAAACTCCTCGAGAATACAATTGGTGCCTGTATTTTGGCAACCAATCAGCCAAAGCAATTTAAATTTTAACTAGGTAGAATTCATATTATAGTTAACTACTGCAAAGATAAAAGGTTTTTTTGTTTGATTTTTGAGAGATTTTAAATTAGAATGCATTACTTCCATATTTCTATATTCAATATAGAAAACAAATAATATATTATATATATTCTTAGGAAATGTAGCGTTAACTATAAAAGTTTTTGGCTACAAAAATTATTATTATTATTCTAGTTGTTGAAGCTTCTATTTATTTTTTGTTTACCACATTTGAAATGCTCAAAGTGAAGTTAAATATTTAAGTTGACTTCAAAAAATCGTGTGAAAAAACTGAATCTCTTACACTCCAGTTTCATCTATTATTATAGTATTAACTAGTAACATATTATACAAATACAATAATTGAGCGGTATATACTCATGAAGAATTGATCATGAGCTGCTCAACATGTTGACAATCTATTCCTCTTGTTTTGTTTGTTGTTGATTTTTTTTTTGTTGTCTCTTTTTTAAAATGATTTTTAATTAGTTATAATGAAAACAAAACAATGAATCTTTCTTGAACAATTATAGACTTGATAGAACCTTGTTGAATATGTTTGACCAATGACCTGTTTCTTTTTCTCTGACCTCTAGATGAAATGGATTTTGATGGGACAAATAAATCTTGGAAGCAGGATGAAAAAAGGTGACGACAACCACTTGTGACGTTACAAACACACTGAACCAACTTTATCCTCTTCCATTACTAAACACAAAACTTCAAGTTTATAAATTCATTCCATATATTATATATAGGCTTTTTTTAATAGGGAATTCAATATACGCATTTTATAGTTTGAATGCAGGTTTTTTAACTTTTATTGTTCACACAAGTGACTAGACAAACAATCTTCTTTTTTTAAAAAAAAAATACAATGAATATTAGTAGAGTATATCATACTCTATTAAGAATATTATAGTATTAGTTAGCTTATATTATGTATTCAAAAGTTATAACTTTTGTGTAAAGAAGTTAGTTTTTATTGTTGCATTAATATTAATATTCTTAATTTTTTTTAATCATCAATTTTGATAATAATTAGTGTCAAATTTATGATGACGTTTGATTATGAAAGTATTATAGCTCTGTCTTACTCTTTGCAAATACAACTTGTTATTATTGCATTTTATTTTAGATGTCTTATATATATATATGGTATACAGCAGTTAAAAAAGTCCTCATTCCTTATTAAGAAATCCTCCAACTGCAACAATCATGAATGAATTCCTTTTTTATATTAAAAACTATTAACTAACCGGAACAAAAAAACATGAGCTGAATGTGAGAACAACGAAAACGAACGGACGGGACATCGAAGCTTTTTTAAATAAACAAAAAAACGAACTAGGATTGACACACGGACTGAATATTTTAAAAACAAAACAAAAGGCTTTAAATTGTTTATTTATGTAATAATTTTTTTTATTCTTGGCTCCTTTTTACAGATTTACTGCTAATGTAATATACATGTTAGCAGCCATAATTTGATAAATGATAATAAGTACTGATGATGAATTAGTTCTTATAGAAATGAGGTAGAATTTTTTTTTAGAGGAAATCAGTCAGTTTTTTTTCAATTCTCTGTCTTTTCTGTAGGGAAAAAAATATGATGAATCTACTACATAATATTTTAAACTTTGAAGACTTTGATTATTATCCCTGTTCTCTTTCTGGTCTTTTAATGTTAAATTTTTATGAATATTTTATGATGCTGAAAATTTCAGCCTGAAATAGCTTTGATTGAAAAAAACATGAAAGTTTGTGAGAATCCTCAGTCAGAGCTTATAATTTTTACAGGTGGCTATATAAATATAATAATTAATATATTATACAAGATATAATATAAATAGACAAAATCCACATAAAAAATGTTGGTGATATTTTTAGTTGTAGATAATATTGAATGAAAGGGAGAGAAGGAGAGAGAGAGAAAAACCAGCAACGCATGTCCAACAGATTAAATGATAACTATAATTAAGCAGTTGCTACAAAATCTGTCCAGAAAAGGTCCTGAATAATGTATTTTTTTAAACAAAAAAAAAGAGTTATTCAATGTAATAGTTTGTCTTATTGTTAATTCCAAAATGAAACTATACATCACTCTCCTCTTGTTATTTTTGGAAATGAATTTTCCATTTCCATATTGAGTCCATAGTTGAAATTAAATGATAAGAGTCTAATGAAGATATAATATATTTAAGTAAGCTCACATATACTGAAAGCTTAAAAAAAATTCCGGCCATTATTGCTATGTAACTAAATATAAAGTATGTACAGTACGTACGAGAACCAATTTAAAACAATTTTACAATTTAGTAGTAAGTAAAGACCAGCAAAGACAAAA